>WBMZ01003603.1:0-171003 GCA_013400975.1 Atrichornis clamosus | reverse complement strand
GTCTAGCAAAACCACGACAGTGTTGCAATAAATTATCATTATCTTGGGTCATTCATCACCTCTGAATTTACATGATTACCCCTAAAAGCAGCTTTGTCCAGCTGTAGGTCTGGGTACATCCATCACTCTCTAAATTTTCTTTCTGTCTGAAACTAGCTTTGTAGTGCCTGACAGTTGCCTTTGATAATATCAGAGGAATTTACACTGTTTTAAGTATCAGAGCATTTGGACCATCACATGGAGACAGTTGAGCACACTCATCAGTACAGTTCATTTTTTTAGGGAGGTGATCTGCACATATTGTTGTATGGACAGAGGAGCCGTATTTTCCTGCTTATTCAATATATAATGAAAACATCCTTTAAAATGCTATAAGTATCTTTAAGATTCCTTTATCCCAGTAAATGCTACTAATAATCTTACTTAACCATTCTCATGCGTTAAATGGAGACAGGAGGAAAAAAACACCAAACTTAGTTCAGTACCTTATTCTAGACATGGTTGCATTTTCTTTTCTTCTAAGGACAAACTGCTTATCTGTTCACACCAGGTGAATTGTTTCGAAATCCTTTCCCAGGTGTGAATCTAGAAATGCAAGGTGATAGGTCTGGTCACAGTTAGAAACTTGCTTTCTCCCTCCTGCTCTGCAGTTCTCTCAGAAATCAATGTGTTGGCAGAGGATTCCTTAGGTCAGGCAGCAGTTTTTGCCATGGCTTGTTCTGGCTGGGTATTTAATCCTCTTGTCAGTTAGAGCAATTGAATGTGCTCTTGTCCCTTTTTCCTTCATGATGAAAGGGGTCAGCTTGCCACATTAATTTCCTTCTTTCATGTTTCATCTGACTTTCTAATTTTTGTTGACAGATATGCAAAGGGAACACGAAACCGGGTTCTGTAAGGCTAAACAATCCTCTTTTTTTCCGTAATCCTAGAAATGCCAAGCCCTAGGGAAGTGTATGTGTGTGCATGTGTGTTTTCCCTAAGCAGTTTGAAGCTATGGCTAGATCATGGTGTACTTAGAAGTACATGTTACCAGATACAGACTTGGTTCTTCCTCCCTGCAACTCTGTGCAGCAAAGCATGCGTGCAGTGATTCCACCGGTCACAATTCGCTGTCCATTCTGCACCAGTGATTCCCACAAGCTGTGTTTTCAGGCTCCTGGCACCTAGGACTTCTGCTTTAATAGTGATCTCCCTGGTTCTGGTTTAGAAGCTTACTCTATGCATCCAATCTATACTATTAGGGACTTCTAGAAGGTCTGCTAAACATCTATTCTTGATAATATGTGGCTTTTCTTCCAAATGCAGTAATCAAAGAGTGGAGGTTGTTCTAAACAGTCTAACAGGAAACTGTAACAATCACTGAACATGGAGGTATATTACTTTTAAAAGTATCTCATAGATAATTTCAGCCATTAATCCCTGAGTTATTGATTGACTGTTCTATAAATGAGTTGACTGAAGAGTGACAAAAATTTAGTAACCCTGCAAACTGATGAAAACCAGAATGATATAGATGCTGAATAATGAGTGTGTTGCAAAAAAATTCCACCAGTTCTAGTCAGCAATGCCTTTGAAATATCAGAGAAAACTCATGTCTCCCTCCCAGTGGGTTCTTATTTAGAGACCATGGCTTACTGATTCATAATCCTGCTATGCAGCATTTGGGCAAACAAACTGGCTAAAGCTCAACAGCTGAAGATGAGGAATTTTCAATTTTTGCTGATGCCAGTGCTACATTCTAAATACCAATTCACTAATAAAGATTATTCTTCAAGTTATGGGTGATAGGAGAGAAATAAAGAGAGAAAAAAAAGGTTCTTCCAGTGTGAGAAAAGCCAGGTTATCAAGGTATATTTCAAATTCTACAGATAAGAGTATCCATTTCTCCAGTCAACATTATACTCAATTGAGGATACAGAACTAGTTTTTCAAATGCTTTTTGGGAGAAATCCATATTTTCTGTCATGTGTTAAACAATATTTCTGTAGATTTCCTTTATAAATTAAAAAAATATTTCAGAAAATGTGCTTACCCTGAATATTTGCAGTGTACCAGTGAAAAAGTTATCTCTGAAAATTGCAAAAGTCATGTACAGTCCTGCACACATTAGGGTTTCTAAGTCTGAGTGACTGGCCTGTGCCCTATTGCACTGTCCTTTGTTGTATATGTACTATTGGTGTGACTGGTGCATCCATCCCTGTTCAACAGAGACATCAAGTCACAATCTCATCAGAATGCCGAGATGAAGGAATCTAGAATAAATGAAAAATCAGATGCTTCAAAGTTATTTTTTACTACTCTGACAGTAAACCCTTCTTAGTCTGATTCACATTGGTATTAAATTATTATTGCTGCTTTATAAGAAGTAGAAAATCACATTGTAAAGGTTTTGAGATTGGGTTGTTGGCATTTTTTGTTTGGGTTTTGTTGTTTTGTTTTGGTTTTTTCCTAGATATTGTGCTTTACTATAGTATTTGTGTATTTTTTCTTATCTTGTTAAATTTCAAATACTCCAATCTCTCAGGAGAGACACAGGCCCTGAGATTTGCTTCAGAGAGCTTCCACAGGGTCTATAACTCCCCACTTCCATGCAGAAAGCATTTGAAATGCCAAATTAGGTGCAGGGACATCTCTTCTGACATAAATTCAAATCTACATGGCTAATATACGGTTTCCTCAGGTTTTATTCAGTATACCAATAAAAAAAAACACAACAAAAATCTACATTGAAAAGAAAAAAAGGTTGCTCCTACTCTAAATTCAGGCAAAAACAAATCATTGTGAAACCAAAAATAAAATGGGTGTACTTTTGCGACCTGAAACCAGTTCACTACATCTCAGAGAAGAGAAAAGGGTAAAAATTTTAAAAATTAAATTTTTTGTCTACTTTGAGTCATTATGTGTTTCTAGCTGTGGCAATCTTGAGTAATGCATCCTTTTTGGGACATAAAGATTTCTGTACAATGTGAGCACCTTATAAAAAAAATGACAGAGAATAATACTAGGGGGCTTATAATGAGAATTTAGTGGGGAGTACTTGAAGGACTTGGCCTTCAAATAAATACCAAAAGAGCAAAATGATAAAAACCATATATAGTAATAACGATCAAGGAGAGTGAAACCCTTAGTTTGGGGTAAGATGTAAAAATTAAAAGCTTGGTTGGATGAGAATATGGTGCGACAGTAGAAGAATCTATAATATTCATATCCTAGAATGCTCAGTGTGTTAATATTCTGAACAGGAAGCCAGAAAAGCAAAACCAAGCTGAGGAAAATGAAGCTTTGAGTTAGACTGTCTAAGAGGACTACAGAATCTGTCTTAAAGTTTATAAATCAGATTAAAACAATATTGAATATAGTTATCCTTCCCTTAAAACAAGGAGAGGTGGACTGGGAGACTTCTGATACTATATATCTTCAATGCAAGGAATAAGTCAAAATTTATTAACATGAATGTGAATAAAGAGAGGAAAAAACCTTTACCTTCTGTTTCCTGGGCTTTGGTAAATTTACTCCACTTTTGGGGACCTGTCAACATCTTAGTAAGAGCATGCAAATGCTAAGAGATGTGGTCCTACATAAAGAATTTTAAAAGTCCAATACATTTCCTTAGTGATGCTCATTCTTTCATGACATTGTTATTTCTTAAGGATAAAGTGAGTCTCTTACCCTCAGGCCACAGCCCTGTAACGCTGAGGCTGACAAGGAGCGCTGGACATGACCAAGGTCTGAGCTTGAGCATCCCTGAGCCAGGGGAAGCCTGCTCCCACCCAGCTCCCTCCCAGCCATCAGGGCCAGGTCCCATCACTGCCCCTCGGACGGCTTGGTACCTACTGCCAACACCTGGTCAGGAGTGACTACTCAGGAATAATGGTAGATGTTTTTGCTTGTTTGTTTGTTGCCCTCTTGTACTGTGTGTTTCTAATCCCTGGTGCATTATGATTTAAACCTTGCAGATGGTCTACTTAGTTCTCCAAGTGAGCATTTGCCTACAGTCTCCACAGTGGCCTATGCTGACAAATTGCTGAAAAGGGCAGCATGATGAACACTGTAGAAGTGAGACAGCATAATGTGCAAGCAGGATGATAGAGCCCATGTTTATCTCATTGAGTTGAAAAATTTACAGCGGAAGTTTGAACAGCTGGAGGACTTTGTTTAGTCACCAGTGCTGAAATCTTATATAAATCTTTTCGACTCAAAGAAGTATTGGGAAATATTTGCATTTTTAGTTAAAGGACAAAAGACAGGGAGCACTGCAATGGAAATGATGCTATGGCACATGCTGTAAGGATTCTGGGAGACAGGACTTAGGAGTGTATTGACAATCCACAACGTACAGAAAAATAGATGTGATCAGTGAAGAATAATGAATAGTATTATAAGTTGACAGTGAAATATGCCTTGTTATTACCCATTTAAAACTGACTTTAAGTTGTATAGAAAGAGATATATATCTGTTGGAGCATAGAAGGAAAGACTATAGTGATAAAGGAATAGTGATAAAGGAATGAAAATGCAAATACAAAATTCCCAGTCCCAGTGCACTTACTTGTGCAATAAGATATACAGACTCATTAGAACAAATAATTTTCTCGGGGGAAAAAAACCAATCTGTTTTGGAATGTAATGCAAAATTTGAGAAGTTCCTGAATAGAGGAAATATAGAATACTCTACTTTAAAAGATATTTCAGGTAAGAAGATATTTCAATTTGTTTATATTTCTTTTGTGACATGTAGATCAAAAGGCCAGAAAGCCTTTACTGTTTTTCAGATCTTTGATGGAGGGCTTGAAAAGCCTGAGAGCAGCCATGTCCTGACTCAGAACTCTGATCTGAGACCCTAAGCTCTGACTCTAGCTGAATGCATGTAAACATCTATAAACATAAAATGTCAGGAAATATTTCGTAGCCTTGAGTCTACAGGTCATGTGCTGACTACATTCAAGCTATCTAACTCTCGCCTCTGAATTACCCCTAGAACACAGTTGGTGACCCATGATAATGGGGCTGTGGCGGGGGTTGTTAATTTTTAAATTTCTTACTGTTTGAAATAAGGCTAGCAGCACTGCAGCTCCCCAGAGTGGAGTAGTTCTACTTTTGTACATCATTAATCCACATTGCATGCTTTGGGGCACTTTAAAATATACTTTAATCCACAAAATATATTATGGAATAGTGATGGAGTGCCACGCAAATTGGAGAGCAATATAAATGTTAAAACTGGTCCATGCCTCCTGTTATATTCGTCCCTGATCTGTACGTCTCCCAAACCAACTATGGGCATTGCCTCCAAAAGTTTTCACTGGTGTGGGTTCAAAGAAAGAGTGTGGTCAAGGAACACATCCATTGACCCTAGTNGTTTTCACTGGTGTGGGTTCAAACAAAGAGTGTGGTCAAGGAACACATGCATTGACCCTATTGGCAGTAGTATCATGTTTGAGCTGTCTGCGAAAATAAACACAGGGAGCTGTGTCATGGGGCTGTTGGAAGCTTCATTAAACTGACGTACCTCACTGAAATATCTTGCCCTTCATAAGCCCAACTTTCCAAAATGCCTCTTTAACCCCTGTTAAAAAAGCATGTTGTTTGTCAGAAAGAGGAGCCTAGTGCTATACAGAACAAAATAATTTCTCAAAGAAAAACAGACTGCATGATGGTTAAATAAATTGAGTGAACTGGAGTTGCTTCCACAGCTTCCTCATTGAAAAACTAGGCAGTGACACAGATGGCCAATAAGGTATACATTTGAGGCTAAGTTCTTTCCTACTTCTCTCCTGGAGGCTGTTAGCCAACTAAATGCTCTGCTGTCATAAATTCCCAAACGTCATTGACTGCAGGAATATATGATGGGACTGAATCACTTCACTAGGAATACATGCAATATTACAGAGAAAAAGTTGTCTTTAATATAGAGTTAAAGGACTCAGAGCTAGCAATGGGAAGGGTAGTCAAGGGCTGGGTTTGTATGTGTGTCCTGTATCCCATCTCCTAGCATTTTCTTCCAGACAAAATATGAAGGTTCTATAGTTCGAAGGCTAGCAAACTAACTCAACAAACAGGACAGTTAGGAGGCGTAGCAAGTCACTGATGTCCTCTTGCACTTGCAAAGAATAAATTCAACACCAATCAAAACGGTCTTGACAAAAACAGAAGCTTCATGTGGGGAAAGAAAGAAAAATGTAGGGCTGCCTGATCTTGCACTAGTCATTCATCTGAGTCTGCTGCAGAGGTAATATAGGGGCGAAAAAAACCCAAACAAAGAACAACACCCACACAAACAAACAAATATATTCAGAAAGTGGTGAAGGTCTTTCAGCCACAGGAATGCAATGAATACAAACTAAATTAAAAAAAACAGTACCAGGGACACTTTTGATTATGTTGCTGTGTTTTATTTCCCAATTGGGAGAGAGTTAATTTAGAAACTCTTAATCCTTAATATTGCAGGAAACAGCAAAAAGAGGCAGTTGGTCACAAAGGCAGAACATTGTTTCACCCAAGAAACACTCGTGCTCTCTACTCTCACATTCACTAGCAGAATTAGAATTGGGTAAAAAAAGTGGTTATTACTTTTCTTTAATCTGTCAGCATATTTTTAACTGTATTGGTTTTTACTACCTGTCTTGGGAATGTAGGACAAGAAGTATCCTTAGAGAGAAACTGTGTAATAAAAGTTGAATCAACAGAACTTCCACACTACAAGACAACAAGAACTTAAAATAACCTTATGACCTCATATTCCTTAGATATTTCTTTTTTTCTCATGCTTTTAAAATGCAGTAGGAGGGACTATGGACATGTTTGCAGTTTCTCCTGTCAGTCTGTCAGAACAGCCTCAGCTGTAAAGGCAGTGAAGGAAGGGAAGAGAGAAAGAAAAGCAGCTTTTAGGGATAACAGAGCCAAACTCTTTCTCTTCAGGAGCCCAGACTGTAATTTTAGTCCAAACCTATAAGTACAAACAAAACCACATAATACCTGCATAATTCTACTTCGAAACAGCCAGGTCTGATTGCCTTAAAAGGACAGACTTTCAACAAATAGTGGCAAAGGATAGATTGATTCTGACGAAATTAGAATGAATAATAACCACATCAATAACAATTATGATGAATAATAAGCTAGCAATAACAGCAATAATAACAGTAAGACATCTTTACATTGTAGTGTAATCATTACTATATGACTCATAAACTTGTCAGCTCTTCTGTGATCCAGATTATTAGATCTTCAATCTTTTTCACATGTAGAACAAAAGCATGGAAAAAAGGATAAGAAAGTGATACAAACAAGTGGACAATACTACTGTTTGTTCTAGGATAAGGTATGGTTGTATATGTGACTAGAAAAATAGCATGAACTTGCCTAGTGTTTTGGAAAGATATGAGATCTCCCAAAATTTCTCTGATTGTATCTGTTCTAATCTAAATGTATGACCTGACCCCTCTTTTCAGGAAATTGATCAAAGTAAAATTTAAAGAATATCCTGAATTTCTTCTACTATTTCTTATTTTTGGTTTTGGATAGAACAGAAGACAGATAATGAAAAACTTAACAGATCCAAACAGTAAAGGATTCTATACAGCTACAAAGTATCATTTCCCCCTATATATTATTATACATGAACATAGAAATACATGAAATGGATACATAGAACTCACTGTCATGAGTATGTAATTGTTGGCCTTTAAAAAGGTAGTTTTTTAAATAGATTTGAAATGAAAAAAACGTTGGTTTGTTGCTTGGTTGGTTGGTTGGGGTTTTTTTAAGTGTCAATAATTTAGAGATTGGAAGTTATTCCTGTTTAGAAATAAATATTTAGAATAACATTTTTCTTTCTTCTAAAACTCCTAATTCTAGTTTTGTATGCCATTGTTACACAAAATTTTCATATGTGTTCTCACAAGAAGAATGCATAAAAGCAATACAATTAATGTTATCAATGCTTTACTTACAGTCTCAATGATCTTTTGAAGACCTGGTTCCATAAATTCATGGCCATTGATGAGTTTTCAGGAAAAAGTGTGTTTCATAACTGCAATTTCCATTCTTGCTATTTATTTAAACAGTTCATTTACATGGATACTTTTTCCTTTACTGTTGTGTTACCTGGCTAGAAACAAAACCTGAGAAATGGTAGCTGAATAACAACACGACTTTACTTAGCTGTGTGTGGTTTTTTATTAGATCTTTTCAAATTGTGTTACCTTCATGGAATATCTTACTCTCTGGCTTAATTTTTTTCCATGTATTTGAAATGCAATGGTAAGAGAAGAAAGTTAAGCAGCACTTTCTAGTTAATCAAAAAGTGATTCCATGTAGCAATAATGGTTGTTTTAGATAGACATATATAAATACAAATATTTTTCTGTTTAAATGCATGTTTTTCTTAAGTTGATACAGATGAAAGAATGATCTTTTAATATTCGCAAAAGATATTTCATATTCTACAGTATTTTCAAACCATAGCTGCTAAAGCTTTTGTTCTGAATTTTTACTTCAATTATGAAGCTGAAGTGCTGGTTAAAGAATAATGATTTAATATTAGATGGCACACATACAGTCTTTTAGGTGATATATATTCGTGGTTGTAATTGGAACTTGTTCCTTTGACTTTGGTGAAACTGTGTCAAATTGCACCCAGGTGAAAGAAAAGAGAACCCTTATTTTCATTTTGTGATTAGTTAACAAAAAGAATTTTCTGAAGTGTATATTTTCCTTCATTTCTTTGGTGTGACACAGCACCTGTATATATAACCTGCATTCCAGCTCTGCTGCAGAAACACAAGCCCCATCACCTGGTGTCACGTAGGTAATCCCTTGGGCAACTCTCTGTGTCAACTGTTATCCTTGTTCATGCAGGCACACTAGTGGGAACAATGGAGATACTTTTTCCCCAGTATCCCACACGAGTTAATAGTACCATGTGACCTTTAGTAGTTGAATTAGTCCCATTTACATTAGTTCGTAAATTGCACAGTAGACCTGGGAAATATTACTTGATTCCTGAGACATCTGTACTTCTGGTCTGATAAATGTATGTGTGAGAATTTTTTTATTCCATCTCTTCCGAATATACTAGTCAGAAGGTTTGTCACGGTGAGGGATTACTGTCACCACCACTTCTCTGAAAGTTGTCTTCATGGTGAGAAAATCTGAAAAGAGCACAAGTGAAAGCCTGAGAGGATCTAGGTTTGAGGGGAGTTTAGTGGTGTTTTGGGTTTTCTGGGGGGTTGTTTTGAGGTATTGGGGTTTTTTGGGGTAAGGAAAGATCCATCCACGTGTCTTGCGTCAAAGACCTTCTTATATTTTTCCAAGGTTAAAAAGGATGAAACTAGAACACTAGCCCATCTGCATATAGTATAACTTATCAAAGTTAATAAAAGGCCTCATGCAGTTTCCCGACATTCTGCAATTATTATCAACTCCATTTGCATTTCCCATCAGAGATGCACCCAAATGTGTGGAATTGGCAGTCGTTTTTCAGAAATCTTTAAAAGTGAGACAGCCATGTTCCATTTATAAAATGAACTTTGAAAGGCTGGCCCTGGATTATGCTTTGCATAATCAGCCTAATGGATTAAGAAGCTCATTTACAATATAAAGAACCTAAAACGGGTCTGATAAAACCTTGATTACAGTTACAGTCTGTGAAAGAGATGACATCTGTTTCTGCCTGAGACTAAACCTATGATTTGGGCCCAGTGAGGAAAGGAAGATGATGTTCTAAAACAAGTTATAATAAATTGTGAGGTTGCTTCCAGGTTGTGCAACTCATAAACTCACAGATTGGAGCTTCAAGAAAAAAAAAGTCAAAAGGAAACATCCATCTGTTTGCTTCATTTTCCACTTACCCCTCTAAAGCATTGATTTTCTACTGCTTCATATTTGCTTGTGTTGGAAAGTGAAAGTGCCATGTAGACACAGACTTCACTCATACGAAATAATGAACTACTCTGTAACATTCAAACATTCACAGGGGAACTTCAGAACCTCTAATTACTTCTTATTATTTAAAGTCTAGTGAAAAAAGATACCTTGATAGACAAGGAAATATGAAGTGCTCCTTTTTCTCTCTAAAGTGTTTTTCTTATAGAACAAGAAAAAATATTAAAAATTAATTGTTTTAAAACATCTGGCATTCACTTTATTTGTCATGTTTAAAAAAACCACTTTGCTGCAAATTGCCATACATATCCACAGTTCTGGGTCTGGGTTTTCTCTGGAGGTTTCCAATATCAAGCTCCAATGAATACCAATCTCAGTTTTCCAGGTAAACTTTGAAATTAAATTCTCCTTGGGAAAATTCTGCTATTCATATATCAATGTTGATGTGTATTTTAAAATGATGTTGCAGATTTTTAACCTCTTTTTCACTCAGCTCAAAATACAGTCTTAAGGAACTCTGAAAGAATAGAAAAATGGAAAAAATAATTTAATTTAATTTGTTGAGAAATAAACAAGTGTGACTTTTTATCATTTTGAAAAATTCCAGCTACTCAGAATGTTTGGTTTGGTTTTGTTTGGTTGTTTTTTTCAATAAAACTGAAAGGTTTATTTCTTATTAATTGTCAAGAGCAATTATCAAGATTTATTCTTTGAAAAGTTATGTTAGCCTCATCTCTCCACAAAATGTTGTATAACGAAGTTTGAGTACATACACTTAAATTCAATATAAGGCTCTAGGTGATTTTTCTTTTAGCCATCAGTTCCTTCCCAGAGGTTTCCATTTAAAGAAAATGCAAGGGATTTTTCAGTTGGTTATTTTTGTCAAAAATAAAACACATATAAGTCTGATGAAAAGAATCTTATTGCTTATATTCTTCAGCAATAGAGGTTTTATTTCTTGTTTAAACCTTAGACTGAATTACTATCCACTACCATATTACAGCCTATAAGATCACAAGACTTTAGGCTAGGCAGTCAAAATGATAGACAAAGAGATGGGACATGCATTTCATTTATCTGAATGCAGTCTTTCCTGCACACGTTATTGCTTTAATATCTCTTGTTCTCATGGTATACTACTTATATAAAACTTTTACAACTTAGAAGTTAAATGTTTCCTTAAAAAATTGTAAAAGCACATATGGAAGAGAAAAGACTCAGAGAAAGAGCAGGGTACATCATCTCACTGATGGAGAATTCCTCAAAAGGTACAGAGCAGTGGCCTGCAGTTGCTACCCTGAAACCCTGTAAGGGCCCTACACGGTGCCAGAGATGCAAAAATGAGATTGTCTCTAGTCATTTGGAGAACACGTGTATTTCATCAGCTAGAGATATTCTCTTCGTCTTTCAAACTAAGACTTGATGCTGATTCTTGCTCTTAGACTTTCTTTTTATCTCCTCTAAAGAGAGAAGCCGCAGTGGGATTGACTGCCAAGATCTGGTAGATAAGAAAAAAGGGTGGTGGTGTTCAGTTCTGCTGGCCAGTTCTGCTGTGGTACACGGCAGTTGGCAAAAAGCAAGGCTTAGTATCTCTAGTGCATCCATCGAGGCAGCACATGAGCAGCTGCATAAGGGAAGGGATGTCTAATCAATGCTTGAGTTTTTAATGACATCTAGTGGAAAAATGGGAGGTAATTGGAAATATGATTTTCTCTACTTCTGATCATAACTGTCTTGATGTGAATGCAATATTTCAGTTGAAAGAAAAGCCAAGTCTTAACTGAGAAAACACTCATGCAATTGATAATAAAATCTATATCTTCTGAGCACATCTCAAGGCCACCTTTCATCAACTGGATGTCAGCTGGAGGCCTCCATCCAAAAGTTGAACACCACTGAACAGTAATCCCAGCTAGTCTTCACATCACACCATGCTTTCATATATGTCATCTGAACTTGCCACTCCTTTGTCCTGTAAAAACTCTTCAGAGGAACATCATTCACTTGGGACCAGGTTTGTGACAGTCAGGCAAGGTTTACACTGAATTCACCTGATACTCAGGTCTTTCCTGACCCCACTTTGAATAGCAGATGACTCAAAAAAGATGGAGCAATATAAGTGATTGATATATCTTAGACCACAGATGACATTTGCAAGATTTCATAAAGCTTTCTTTTTTTTTTTCTGATGATGAAAATGAGAGGTGACAATGTTCCTTCTGCACTTGTTCATTTTGGAGTAGTTATTTCTCAGTCTGCGGAGGAAGCAGAGATTTACGTTTGGAAGCAATGTCTTAGAACAATGTTTTTCCAAATGATGGAATTGACTTGAGTATAATTTTTTCCTTTCCCACTGAAGTGTCAGATCATTTTCATTCATACAATGGCTCACAGATATTTGGTGTGCTACTGTGGTGAAGGAAGAGCATCTACTGCTTTTTCGCATTGCTGGAGCAAATATATTGGGTTTTTGAGATTACAAACTGGGTAAGCCAGCTTGCTTGTCTTGGATCATCACTAAGACCTAATGCAGAGTAAAATTTAGCCTTGAAAACTCTGACTTTGGAGGGCAGAAACTACTTACAGAGCACAATGAAGTGTGTTCAGGAAATGCAAATATTCAGCATGTAAGATGTACAAGTTCTTTTGTATTACCAGGAAATGCACGAACGACAATATTCTCCAAAGCCAGATGATTAAATCCATCTCTGCTCTAACATGATCTGAAATCCACAGGGGAATCCTGTAATTGTTAATCACTATGTAAATATCAAACTCGAAGAACAATTTTAGCAGGATGTCAGACAATGGTCAGGTATCCATTACTGGGACATGCTATTTGCAGTACCTCTAGTGATTTGTCAATTTTATCATACACTTTTTTGCATTACAAGCGTGGCACAAAAAAATAAAACCTCTGGCTTTAACAGGGGACTATCATCATATTTCTCATTCTTAATAATCCAGAGGAAAAAAAAAAACAAACAAAAAAAGCATTTTCACATTCCACCTCAAAAGAGCAACTGAAAATTGCACCTGATGAAAATGTGAGCCAAACAAATGGCTGGAGCAAATGTGCACTCCGGTATTGCACTAGATGTACAGGCACACCCTTCCTCCCTGGATTGTCTCAGCAAAGCTAAAGGAAACCATTATTCTGCTGATAAGGTTTTCATGAGAGTAAAATAAGGAATAACCACTAGGATATCTCTTAGGTATAGAGGAAATAGATAGCTGACACTTTTATATGTCAGCTCTGTGATTGAGGAGTGACATAATATGAATCAGGAAAAGATTTTTCCTTTGCTTTTTTAATTAAGGAAATATGACGTGTTTGACTTTGAACCTGCAGCTTTTTGTCCTGCTTAGTCTTAGGGAAACAATAAACCAATTGTTTCAACCTTTGAAAAAGGAGTATTTAGCAGTGTGGCATTACTTTGACTTAAGGTTTCTGTAAGTCATTTTTATAATTTCTGTACTACCAGCAATATTCTGTTGTTATTTAGACCATTAAACCTCTAATGTGTACTAATGCTTGTTATAGTCCTACAACAGGACACTTTGTTGTTTCTGTAACTGTCCCTTATATTACAAGGACAACAAAACAAAACCAGACCAAAGCCAAACCCCACTTTGTAGTAAAATTTCAAATCTATTCTGACACAACTATTAGATGTCTATTTAAAAAATATTTCCCACTAAGACACTTACTCTTGGTTCATACATTATTTTTCTAAACATTTAGTCATGAATCCATTAAATAAGTTATTGATTCAAATGCATTAAAGCAGTCTTCTTTAGGATATTCAACATTTGTGTCAGCCAGATCTTCACCTCAAAGATTTAAAATTATACATGCAATTACATATTTCCATTAAATAAATTAAAAAGAATTAAAGTTAAAATATTAATATAGGCTATATTTTAAATGGTTATTAAGAACACACTTTAATCTCAATTGTTGTATCTAATGGTTATAATTATGCAGAATTTAAAGGTTTTTGTCCACAAATTAGAGAACTCTTCAGGGAGATGTTGAGACATTGCAGTTACTGTAATCATTCAGTCCTTCTTAAGTACATTTAATTGCTTATGGTCACAATCTTGTTAGAAGGAGTAAGTTATAATAATGCTTTATAAGCACCTTATAAAATCTGGATTTCAATAATACAGTTTCATAAGAAGTGTTAGGAGACACAGCTCTAAACTAGCAGCAAACAGGCTGATATTTTCTATTAAAATTCCTTTTAATGTAAAAGTGCATTTTCTGCAAAATTTATAATAAGCAAGTGCAGAAACATACTGTGAGCATGTCACCTGCTTCAAAAAGTGTAAACAAGAAATCCAATAGCTCTTTACTGGCTTTCTAGAAAAAACAGAAGAAACAGCAATTTATTTCTTTTGTTGAAAAATTGTGCTATTTATGTGGAGTTGAACTATAAATATATATATATAGTTTACATAACTATACATTATATATTATAATATATTATAGCGTGACACAGCATAACATGCATTTTCTGCTACATAAAAACCCCACAAAAAACAAAAGCACGATGATTTGAAAACAGACACAGAAAAAACCCCAAAAACCAAGCAGTACCGAGTCAAGGTTAAGGCAGTACCAAGACAAATTAAAAATTAAAAAAAAAAATTGCTCATACCTTTGCATCTTAATGCGAGGAAGGTCTTATTTCTTTCTCATTATAATTTTTTCAAATAAAATCAAATTGCTTAATCACATGAAATTAGTTATGTATGGGAACTTTTGAACAATTATTGTCATCATAAATCATCGTAGGACAAAATGGAGATCTGCTGACATCAGCTGGCCTCTATTTCCGATTTTAGTTAGAAGAGTTTTCAAAATGTGGAACATATACATATGCCTTCAGTTTTTATGTGAAAGCAGTGAACCTCCTTGAACCAAGATGAAAAGTAGAAATGCATTTTTAATCATACATTCATTTCTCTCCCTTTATCCCTCTTCTTTAATTCCAAGAATTAAACAGCGGATTCAGCAAAGAACTTGGCGCAGTATTTTCTAATCTATTGTGAAGTCCTTTTCTTTCAGTGACCAGACACTCTCAGACAGTATGTTGTCTTCTGTTTTACAACCAACCTGGTAGAGATTGGACTGAAAATTGCCAACACAGTCAATCTTACAGCTAATCACAAATTGAAATAGTCATTAATTCCCTTCTAGGTTGATAATGAGAGAGTGAGAGTTTTACTCCAGTGAACTTTACATATTCTGTCTGAACTGGTACAGATTGAAGGTAGTAGAACTTCAGTTCATAAAGATGGGTTCTTTGAGCAATTTTCCCCCTTTCTTGTAATATGCATGTTAAGCCTGATGGAACTTTGGGAGAGATGTTCTAGCAGATGCCTGCCATTGCTCAGTTTAGGGTTTTTGCTGTGTATTTCCCTGAAGGCTTCCAGTAGTCATTTCCTGAGAGCTATAAATAGCACTTATCTTGATGGAAAATGCAGCAACTTAATATCTTTTGAGAGAGTTTTTGAGCACAGTGGCTAACATCTTCAGTCAGATTCACAGCACAGGCAAAACCAACTCCCCATCTCCATTCTTATGGGATCTATTTAGGCCTAGTTTCTTCACAGCAGACACAGAAGGAAGTGTTGCTGATAAGCCTTTCTTCAGCTAAAAATACCCTTTTATCCTGTTTACTTTGGAATAGTTCGACTTCTTTGTAATCCCTTTAAAAATCATTCTCCAGTGGCCAAAAGCCAATCCAAAATCCTCATTACTGCATTTCTGCAATTAGTGCCTCTCATAGTCTCAACAGTGGGCAATTTTTTCATTGTCTGCATGATCTAACAGCTTTACTGATCTCCTTCTTCTGTTATCAGCTCCCATACAAGGACTCACACACACATATACACACATACAAAGAAGTGCATATACACTCAAGTTTCATTCCCTCACTTCTTGATTGAAATCTTTTTTCTAAGAGATTGTGTGAAGAAATCAATTCCACACTCCTATCAAACCTGAGCAGCCATGCAGCAATTTCTGACAAGTTTCCATCTTCTCTCTGTCATGTTAATTGCACTGTCATTCATTTCATGGCTTCCATTGCATGTTGTGACTTATATTTTCTTCTTTCATTTTGTGACCCTTGGTTTTCTATTATGTATAGCTCTGAAGTAATCTTCCATATCTGTCTATAGTGAGAATCTGCTAAAGAGAAGGTTATGCTAAGGGAGTTGTACCAATAGGACTTAATTTTATTTCAGCCTTATTTTCCAGGGGTGAGTTAATTGACTATTTAGGTGTTTTATTAATATTTTGAATGCTCTGCAGCTCTGAATTCAGAACTGTCAGTCCTTTGCAGCATTACAGAATATGAGTTGATATCTGCAGAGTTTTTACATTTGTAACATGCATCAAAAAATTATTTCCTGTGAATCCTTATTTTAGCAGTAACTCTACACATTTAAGGATTAATGCTTTGTTGGGGTTTTTTCATGCCTTTCTTTTTCTTTCTATTTTTTTTTTAATTTAACAAAGAATTAGAATTTGTCTATAGATATCTTGGCAGAAATTTTATCTTGTAAGAAATACCTCAGTAATTCTAGTTTTCCATCAACAACCAGGAAATAAGTTTTTTCACCAGCCCATTTGTAAATGTATTTTTTGACTTTTAAAATCAGGGAGTAGTGTTTCATAAATTTTGAGTATGTGATATCAGGAATCTGTAATACAGCTCCCAACAATTAACTGGTTTTCTTGCTATAGTATCTACAGTCAAAGCCTGTCAATGCAGCAAATACATAGTACTCTAAGTGGGTATCCTTTTACTTCTCTACTTGTCATAATTTTCAGAGTGGAGGTCTACAACTAACATCAGTTCAAAGAAAAAATCTGATTACAGAATCTGACTTCTAAATGAACATCATGGTGTTGCAGTCTGCACTCTGCATTCACATCCATGTATGACATGAACATTTTACACTGGTTTAACATTATACCAAAGGTGAAAACAAATTGAGAGAACTTAACATTTTACTTTCTCGGATGAATTAACAATTTTTCAGCATAATCATCCTTAGACGTTTATTAAGAGAATGATCCATATGAGTCACAATAATCACATTAGACATTTTTGGATTAGAACATGCTCTGAAAAAATGCCCATCTATTTCTTTTTTTCCTTCAGAGACAAAAGGAAATGTTTCATGTGCTTGCCTGAAGTTGCCTGGTCAAATACATTTAACTCTTCTCTGACAACTTTCTTGTGTGATTTAAGACAAGTCACATATATTACCCTATTAGTAAAAAAGGTGAAGTTTTCTGCATTTTGAGAGGAGTTACAGGCTCAATATCTTAAAGAAGGACATTGAGCTGCTGTGGTAATTAGGACCATATAAATACAGCAGTGCATAATTTCCTTTTCCCTTCAAATAGTTTAGAGGATATCCAAAATCCCCTATAAGACTAAATAAGCCTAATAGACTCCTTAAACAAACAAAAAAATCTTTAGTGTTCTGAATTAGAATCTTCAATAAATAAATATTATAAAAATTATAAAGCCTCAGTATTCAGAAAAAGGAAAATTTAAAATTTTACATATCAGATTTGAGAAAAATATGATCTGACTAACACTCTGTTGAAAATTAACAGACATTCTTATCTGGCTAAACTTTTTTGCTATTTGCATGTGGGCACATAATCACATTTGTACTCTATGCCAGGCGTATCATAATGAATTTCCTTCAAGAGTTATTGACCGAGTCAGATGATGCCAGAGATTTCAGCTCCTGAGAACTGAAATGACTGCAGCATATCAGCAGGCAGCTTGAGCTTCACATTGTGACTGCTCAGAAATCAAACCAAGTCAGTCTTTGCTGTGGTCTAAGGTCAAGGAATGGCAGCAAAACCTGAAGGACTGGTGAGTAATGGAAACTGGGTAATTGGCATAACTCTCATGTAACCCCTGTCATGTTTCTGCTACAAGGCTGCAAAACTATAATGCTTTACCCATTCTTTGCTTGTGGAAAATGAAGTAGGAGTCTTAAATGGATTAACAAGAGCTTCTGAGGTTTGTTCTTTCTTGTCTATTTTTCTTTTCAGTTTATTGGCAGATGTGCCAGTTCATTTTAAAACCACCATCTAGTCCAGCCTGAAGATGCTGACGGTCAATAATGGATATGCAGGGGAGAACGCAGTGTCAAAGAAACCTTGCTATGAGAAAATTTCAGAGCCTCCTTGTTCTTTTGTTCCCGTGCAATCACTTTACTCCTCTCAATATCTCCAAAAGATTGTTGCAATAATCCTTTACGCCATAAGCAGTTTTTGTATTTGCAGTTTTTGTGTGTATACCTGGCCACAAGAGGATATGACCACGTTGGCAGAAGTGAGTGGGACTATCCAATTCCTCTTTATGTGGTAACAAGTTTGTCACACTTGCTATTTATAGTTTCACAATGGTTGTAGCTACCATCTTAAAAACTTAAGGTGAACTGTGTTTTTTTCACCTTAAAAGACTGCATGTAAATATAACTTTAAGAGTTCAGAACAGGAGCTTGTTCACCTGAAGGGTAGACAGGACAACTAAAGGATTTAACTACTCAGGATTTAACTACTTTACATCAAATAGCTGTCTTACGAGGGCCCCGTTCTTAAATATTATTGCTAAGAATTTGGCAATTTTTATTCATGCTATTAATACAAAGTTGCTTTTTACTTTAAGTCACTCCTCTGAAAGTTTTCAACTAACTGTGCTAAAGGAGATGGAATTATCTTGCTAGAGAATATGAACCTTCTGCTTTGCATAGTATGCACAACTTTGTCTGTAACAACACTGTAATTATCCCTCTCTGACAAAAATGTCTGGTTTTAATTTTTTTTTTTCAAGGAAATTAAACTAAGGAAACTGAGATAGACAGGAAACTCTCCAAAATACCCTACACAGTTTAAAAGTCTGCTAGAAATGCATGGGGCAGATGTCCCTCTCCTGACCATTTCTCACAATGCTCTCTGATGAGAATGTCCTCAAATCTAATTAAAGAATCTGAGTAGATCAAGGTTTAGACAAAATAAATTTCTTTATCTTTGATTATCCTTCCTGTGCTTTGAAAGATCTCAAGGTTTAGCCTTCCAGAAATGTCAGTGATCTCTGAGATGAGGGGAGGATATTCACCTGCCTTAGAAAAAAAAAAAGAAATAAAAAAAATATGGAAAACCAACCCTCTATGTTGATGTAGGTAAACAAATCAGAAGAAAAAAACCCAGGAGTACCAAATCAGCAAAGTATGTGGTTTAGGACCTGGTTATTTCTGTTTAGTGAGTTATCATTATGATTTTCTAGCATAATATTTTCTTCTTGATAAAATATAAAAGGTGTCTACTTTCTGAAACAAATCCTATTAAAATGAAGACTCATATTAAAAGGAAATTGAAGAGACAACCAGATCCACCCATGAAATATTAGCAGACAACATGAAGATTTGGTATTAGAGGATCAGAACACTTGTATAAGGGTTATAAAAAAATATTGCTTGAAAATCTGCAATGTTGCTGTGTTTGATAGTGTTCTCCTCTGAATGCCTGCATGAGTTATTGACAATGTTTGGAAGCAATGAGTTTAGATGAGTTCTGTCTATCCAGGCTTTCCTTCTACAAAACCATTCAGTGGCACAAAGTTCTTCTTGGCCAGAAGGTCTCCCAAAATGTAATTTAAATTGTCAATGACCTGATATGCTGAAAATACTGTTCAGGGAAGTTGACTTATACTGAGGAAGATAGTTCTACATTCATATGGTTTTCATTTTTACAGTGATGAAGAACTACTGAATAATTTTAATTTGAAGATCTAAGATATCTTCTGTAAGTAAGTTATATAGAATACACAGAGTTTATTTTATATTGCTTGAATCCTATAAAGCAAATTCCTCAAATATTGGATACTGTATTTGGACACAAGTTTAATAAACTCAGCAAAACTACTTACCAGACTGAGACAATATTAAGATAGAGAGAAGTGGGAAATAAATAGGAAAAGAGAAAGGAAACATATTTTTTTAAGTAGAATAGCAAAATAAATGCTATTTTTTAATTCAAGTCACAAAAAATGTTAAACACCAAGAATTAAAGCCAAATATATTCAGCAATTTTGTAACAACATCCTTGTGCTTCCGTAATATTTCTAATACAAAATGGCAATGAGAACAATCCGTGGTAAGAATAAATATTGTCAAAAATATCTTCTTTCACTAAACATAAATTTCTTGGAAATTTTTGAGCAATTATCTTCTTGAGAGACATCATGTTATGCAATGAGTTACTAAGTTTTGTAAAATGTCTGAAAGTCAAATGTCTGTGTTAGTGAGAAAAACTGATAAATCTTCATTAAATAACTTCCAGTTCTCTCTCAGAGGGGAAGGTTAATAACTTCCTCATCTCAAACAGGTGAATTTATTGTCAAACTATTTAGCTCACTCTTACTAAGTTTCAAACAAGAATGAAAGGAAAGAATTCCCAAGAAATCAGGTGTCTTGAAAGTGCCTTTTAGATTATAATATTCAATGAAAATTAGACTTTTCAGGTTAAAAAGAGATTAGCTGGAACACTGAAAACTTCAATTTAAGCGTTTTTTGAAAATGTAAAAACTTTTACCTCTCTGCTTTTAGTGCCTATAAAAAATTAATTTAAAGCCAATTTAATAATTTTCAAATTGAAATCAAGATTTAAGAGCAGACTCTAGGCATGACTGACATGAATAGCAAAAAAAAAATTTCTTTCTATCACTTAGAGAATATATCTTTTATAGACTACAGGAAAAATACCTCTTTAATGGTAAAAAAGTTCATGTAAATGGTTTGGTTTTCACTAAAGAAGCTTTTCTAGTTTACTTTCCAGTGGTCATATATATGGGTAAAGTTGTTATGGGTAGTTTCAAAATTTTCATCTTTATAGTGCACAATGTTAGATGCACACAGATATATTTATCAAGGTCATAACCATTATACCTGTAATGCTGGATCAGATCATAATTACCAGATTCCAGGAGAAAGGCCTGTGCCCTGATTACATCCCAGGTTTGGGTAGGATCTAGAATCACATACAAAATTCTACATCACCTTGACTCCCACTGCTCCCCTTTCATTCTTCCACTTTAACTTCTGTAAGAAAGATACAGAAGCACAATGAAATACAAGGTAAATCCTGTGCTCTAGAAACTACAACCACTGTAGTGACTCCTTCAGTGGTCAGATTTAGATGTTTACTTTTGAATAACCTTGTATTTTGTTAGATATTGTCCAGCTAGCTCTATATGTGGTTAAACAGCATGTTATGAATAATTTACTTGATGTTACTTTCCCCTGCCAATCATCACATCCAAAGTCTATGGGTTCTGGAAGGTTTTTTTCAATTCATTGGGTAATTAGGTTGGATAGTTGTAAAAGTCAGAGCAACACCTGCCTCTAGCAATGCTTGTTACATAAATGAGTCAACACAAATGTGTTTTCTAAAGCAAACACAATTTAACACAACATGGCATTATTCCCTAAATTGAAGATAATCCCAAAGTGTCTTCCCATTATTTTTTTTTGTCTTTAGATTGCAGTTTTGGGGATGAGGGATGCATTGATGTACCAGCTATATGCAGATGGGCTCTTTCATGTGAACTCCCTCAATACTACATTTAGCAGTCAAACTGATAAGAACTGAGGTTCTTGCCATGTCTTGTTGTACAGAAGTTTCTTTATGACCTTTTGCTGTAAGGTTTTTTCCCATAGGTCTTTCATTAGTTCTCCATTTTAATCTGCAAATATGTCCTGAATCATTTGATGATGGATTCTGATTTGTTTCTTTAGCTAATATTCATTGTTCTATGTATTATTATGGTCTCTGAAGATAAAAAAAAATTAAACAAAACCCTTTAAAAAAGATTACATCATATTGTGACCTTATAGCATATGTAAAGAGATCTTAATTGTGATTATTGTTTCTGATTTGTACTATAGCAGTAGCCAGCTAAGAGTTCAGGTGCAGTTAAAATTTTGGTAATTTTTGCTGGATTTCTGTGAGCATTCATCTCTTAGCTAGCCAAGGAGATGTGTTCAATTCCTTTCTCAGGCTCACCTGCCATTGGAAGTGGTACACTTAGCAAGTTACACTTCTATTTCCGCGTGCTTGTCACAAGCATTATGCATCTCCTCTTGTGTCTTCTGCGCCTCCATATGGCATCATCGCATCAACTGAAAATTCAGCTCTCACAGATCTTATGGCCAGACTTGTTTAGGTTCTCTGTTGTGCAAGCACATGTGTTCCAGTCTCACCAATTATTTACAGACAGATGTGAAAAATATTAGGATAATGATATAACTACAAAACAAATATAGGAAAAGTCTTGTTCAAGGTAAATGTCTAAGAAAGGATCAGAAATTATTTCACTTTCTTCATTAATCTAGTCCACTGTTTCATTCTCATTTCTGCTGATTCGCTTTTAAAATTATTAATGCCTTCAGTCCTTTTGCTATTAAAAAATATGTTGAAAGCTTGAACTTTAAGCCTGAAATAAAAATATGCTTAAATACACTTCAAAGATTACTGCAGCTAGGATGATTGCCACAAAAATACTGATGCACTTACCTCACCAAACTTGTAGTTCAAGACTTAAGTCCTTGAAAAGGATACTCAGCTTTCATCAAAACTAACATCTAATTCTGTTTTTTTTCCTTTAAATTCTCTGAAGTGCCTCAACTTCTCTTTCTAGCCCTTCTCTGGAGAATCTGTAACCTCACAATAGCAATATTTTATCTCAAGTTTCTGTATTTCAGTCATGGAATCATAGACTCGTCCAGGTTGGAAAAGGCCTTAACCCAGAACTCCCATGCTCACTGCTAAACAATGTCCCTAAGTGCCACCTCCACACACCTTTTAAAAATTACCAGTGTTGGTGATGCAATCTCCTCCTTGTTTCAACACCTGACTACTCTTTCAGCAAAGACATTTTTCATAACATCTTATCTAAACTTTCACTGGCAAGATTTGAGGCTCTTTCCTCTCACCCTATTACCTGTTACCGGTCAGAAGTGTAGATTTACTTTAAAAGTGGATTTCTGTTTTAATGCTTATCTCAGCTTATTTTAGTTATCTTTTTAATACTGACATTATAGGAGAGCTATTTTACATTGCCTTATCCTAGATACTAGGTTTAGCACCCTCAATAAATTTGCAGATGACACCAAGCTGAGTGGTGTGGCTGAAATACCTGAGTCATCCAGAGGCACCTGGATAAGCTCAAGAATTGGGCTCATGGAAATCTCACGAGGTTTAACAAGACCAAGTGCAAGGTGCTGCACCTGGGTCAGGGCAACCTCCAGTACCAACACAGGCTGGTGATGAACAGATCAAGAGTGGCCCTGCCAAGAGGGACTTTGGGGTGATACTGGATGAGAGGCTGGACATGAGCCAGCAAAGTGCACTCACAGCCCAGAAAGCCAAACGTGTCCTGGGCTGCACCCCAAGCAGCGTGGGCAGCAGGGTGAGGGAGGGGATTCTGCCCCTCTGCTCTGCTCTGGTGAGACCCCACCTGGAGTGCTGCATCCAGCTCTGGGGTCCTCAGCCCAGGAAGGACATGGACCTGTTGGATTTAGTCCAGAGGAGGGACACCAAACTGATTAGAGGGATGAAGCACCTCTCCTACAAGGAAAGGCTGAGAAATTTGAGGTTGTTCAGCCTGGAAAAGAGAAGCGGTGGGGAGACCTAATTGTGGCCTTCCAGTACCTGAAGGGAGCCTACAGGAAAGATGAAAATGGACTTTTTACAAGGGTATGTAGTGGCAGGACAAGAGGCAATGGTTTCAAACTGAAAGGGGATAGGTTTAGATTGGCTGTTAGGAAGAAATTCTTTACTGTGATGTAGGTGAATCACTGGGACAGGTTGTTCAGAGAAGTTGTGGATGCCCCATCCCAGGAAGTGTTTAAGGCCAGGTTGGATGGAGCTCTAAACAATCTGGCCTAGTGAACGATGACCCTGTCCATGGCAGGGAGGTTGGAACTAGATGATCTGTAAGGTCCTTTCCAGCCCAAGACATTCCATTATTCTATGATTTTATTTAAAATATACTTTATACAGGAGGAAGTCAGTATGTTCCTTTTATTATTTGAATAAAAATCTTGTGCCATGAAGGTGGGATAAGAATGGTACACACTGGATTTTATTAGCCTGTTCACTCTGCTATAAGGTAAACGTTTGCATATTTCCTCAAAGTGGTCAGACCACAAGATCATAGGATAAGAACATTTGATTCAATTACGGTTTTTCAGAAGAAAATGTTGGCCCCAGCCTTGACTCTCAAAGAAATCTTACATATACAGCTCAGAATCATGAAGGAGATGGGCGTGCAGAGGAAAGTCTGTAGCTAGGGTTACATGGAGATTTAGGTACACACTGCTCTTCTCAATTCTTCATTTCCCTTTACGTTGAGTTCCCTTATCATTAGGCTGTCTGCTCTGTCAGTTGTTTATCAGTTGAGGTCCACAGGCAACTCTTCAGGATTCAGGACTTTGTCCTTCCTGGCAAGGTAAGACTGTTCAGTATAGCCCTTGAATTCCCACATCAGGGTTCTTCATCCCCTTGTGATTTTTGTTGCACTTCTCAAAATTTCTGTGTGCATTGTTGGTACTCTTAAGTAATATTAAGAAAACTATGGACACTTGATAAGTAATATCTCTGCCACAGTCAAATCAATCTCTAAGGACACCTCTGCCAATTAGCAACAGCTCTGGTATACAGTTGTCTACTACTCTATTTTTGCTATCCTAATCTCCATTTCAACAGACCTCTTATCTATGTTAATATCTGGAGATTGTTCCTGTGCTCATATTCTTTCAATCCCTTCCACTCTTGAGGAATAGATGGCATCTAACATTCTTAAGAAAGATCCTTTTCCCCCTTCCACTAAACATGTCTTAAGGTATGTATGGTGCATCCCATGATAGAAGCCTTTTTGAAAGGGCTTTAGTATACATTGAAATGAGCTTAGCAGAGGAGAGAGGCAAGGCTGGTAGCTCCAGATTTCTCGGAGAGTGCCTCTAAATGAGAAGTAAAATCCTCAATGAGCAATAAGGTCCTCTAACAGAGAACCTGGTTAGAATATAACAGTTTTCTTTGGGGCCTGGATGTATTAATAAAGATTGAATTTAAAACTCCAATATTAAAAATGTCTACTCACTCACATATGACTTTCAAATGGTTCTGATACATTAAAATATAATTTCCATACTGATTTCATTAGCTACATTATAATGTTTGCTGGTTTTCCCCTGTCAGAATTTCACAATCCCATGTTCACAATATATTCACTTAGCAACTGGTTTATACAGCTACACGGTTGTGATTCAATCTGATTTAACATTCTGGGCCATTTTGGTAACACAGGTACCAAAGTGTTTTATATATTCTGGGTTGAAGTTTAAAACTACTCATTCTTTCAGCATGAGTGGTCACGAGTAAGTTCAACTGACGTCAACAAGAGAGATGTGTAATTTAATTCTGACTATATTTGTACACGTAAAAACAGAGGCGCTTAAAAATGAGAAAGGTAAGCCTAATTAAATCATACTTTTCTCTTCTTTGCATCAAAACCCCACCAGAGGTCATATTTCACTTTATAATTTTTACCTTTAATATTTTATTTATAGCCATATTCATATAGATGCATATATTGGGGAATACGTATGGAGAAAATGTAGGCCATGGTTCTCATTGAGAGTACTCTTCCTTTAAGAATAATTAATCAAAAGGGCAGAAGTTCACAATGTTGTGCTACAGTGAGACAAATCTAATACAGAGCATGCAGGAGTAGTGACTGTAGGCAGGTGCCCATCTTGCATGTATAGTAAAATATGATTCTTTGCTTCTATTAAGTCCTGACAAACTACCTGATATAATCATTAAAAAATTGTTTCTGTCTAAAATGCTTAAAGGCATCTTTGTGTTTGCATATTCAAGACACTTATTTGCATACAAAATTATAATCACTGATTGCTTAAATTTTCATGTAATTACATGCATGTCTTGGTCTTCAACCTTTGGAAATAGCTTAGAACCAAAATAGCTGTCAGAACCCCAACTGCACATATTTTTTTTTCTAGAGGTTGCCTTGGATGTTCAAAAGGAAATTGCTTTGAAGCATTTTGTTGTTTTGTTAAAATAAGGAGGGGACATTGGTGCAAAAGAACCTTCTAAAAGTGTTTTTTCTTTTTCAAGAAAATCACATAAACAACTAAGCGTACAGGACTGTATTTTTGTATATAGAAATTATATGAATAATACTCCTGTTAAATAATCCTGTACTTTAATTATGTGCTCTTGCCTTCCTTAAAACTGATGTTGATAATTTCCTTTTTTGGTTTGTTTGTTTTTTCTGGAAGAGACAAATGAAAGAATTTATTCTCCCTAATGCCAGGCTCACTCCAGCAAAATTTTAGTTACCTTTTCTTTTGTTGCTCTGATGTGTTTCTGGTGTTGATTGAGCCATTAAGAAGATGGTAATACTTCTAAAAAACTTTTTGTCATCTGCTTGTGCTAATATTTTATCCTCATAGGCACAGAAAGAAATATCCATTGTTGTAATATAAACAGGATTCCTTTCTTTTTGGGACAAAACAAGAAAAATCCTATGTAGCCCATAGAAAATATTATGTTCCTTTATCACAATTTGATGTTAGATAATGATTTATTTAGAAGTTCATATAACCCACTATGATGCCCTGAAAAGGGCACTCAGGGTGAATTTATTCAGAATCTCATAACTCCTATAAGTATTGTTAACTAAGCTGTATAATTTTCTTAATATTCATCATAACGTACATGATTTTATCCCTCAGTGTTATTAACAGGAGGAAGAGAACAAAACTTAATACTCAATCATGGTTTATAAAGACTTGTGAATATAAACCTTGTTAAGCTTTATAATCACATAAAAATTTCTAAAATCATCTTGTCCTATAGGTCTGACAATCTGAAAGTAAAGCAGGGTGAATTTAACAAATATATTGGAGAAACACAAAACAAACTACCTGATATTTTTTCTATTAAAAAAAAAATAGAAGGTCTCTCTTTCAATAATGTTACAACTGATATGACAATGAAAGCTGTAGGTGTACTGAGGAAAAGTAACATAACAAAAAAATTATGTTGTCTATAGGGGGTCCCAGTGCTTTGACCCATTAAAAAGAAGGTACAAATTTTGAAAAGTTGATGGAAATTTGCATCTGATTGTGTAAAGCAAGATTAAGTGAACAGGAAATGTCCCTTATTAAATATGCTGGATTGTTTTTTCTGAACAAAGTCACAGTGTAATGAAAGATTGGCAAAGAAATGAGTTTTTCAATAAGCATTTGATATGGAGTTCAAACTTTTTATTATCTAGCTCAAAGTGGACCAGTTGATGTACTTTATAATTTTATGAGCTTATATTAGCCTTCATCTACTGTTAGTAACGAGGATGAGGAAGGATCCTGAACATTCTTCCAAAAACCCTAAATATGCTTCCCTAAGGGACAGAAGTCTTTTAATAGATCACTTAATCAACTCAGTTGGAATTAGCATTTAACTTCAGAGTTAGCTTATTATCTTTATACTGCTTTATACTGGTAAACAAAAGTGTGAGGCCTTTTGACCCAACAGAGCCTTGCATAAAGAGAAATCCTAAAGTTTACAAATTTTTCTTGTCAGGAAAAATGAAGTTCACAAAAGAGTCAGATTCAGAAGTGCATGTTCTCTTATCTTTGAAAGTATATTGAAACATCTTTGAAATTGACAGGCTGATTGATTGACAGTTCCTTTAAATTTCTAATTTCAGAAGATTTCGGTTTGTGATGTTATGGTTAAAGTTCCCATATATACATAATTACTAGAGAGTTCTCTAGGAAATATATCAATTCTTTAGCTACAGTCTTTAAAAAAAACCCTGAGATATTACTGATAGATCATGACAATTGTATTAGGCTTGTAGACAAGATTCTCCACCCATATAATTCCAGAAAACATTGACAATGACTTCCTTAGTCATCATATTCAGTGCAATATACCATACCTTGTATTGAAAACAGTAATATTATTTTGTGAGGAGATATATTTATTACTTTCTGGTTTCCTTTTAAAATGTTTCAGCAGCTTTCAAAAAAAGAGAGTTAATATTCAGTGAATCATTGTTGTTCTAATGACAACCCATAATTCTTTCTGGGTAAGCATTGCACTGTGTATTACAATTAGACATCTTTGATGTTAGAGTATGATTCTTAAAAAAAAATTCTCATGCAAAATTTCAAGTTGTGTTACTTTACCTAAGATCCAAATATACAAAAACAGGTGCTTCAGACTTAATATGTTTAAAACAAAAGATATTTCTGAATGCTGTTCTTGAATACAAAGCTTTTTAAAATCAAGACCTGACAAAATAGAAGAATCTGTTGCAAAAAGTAGACTTTTAAAATAACTAAAAATCAGTTGAGAGTTATAGTATTAAAAATACCTATTTCTTATAAACTCATTTGGAGTTAGAAATAACTGTGTTGATAGTTCTTTAACCTTATTGCAAAGCACATAATGAGCAATTATATCACACATGATAAATTCAGCAGAGAAATATTATCAGTTGACAGCTGGGTCTTTTATAAACATAACAGAATATGAACATGAAAGGGACTAGAAGTAACCATCTGCTGAAAGAGACTACATAACAAATTTAGTAAAGACCAAACCAACAATAAAAAAAATAAACTTTAGAATGCAATTTATTTTACATCTTCATATTAATCTCCTGGGACATGCATGACGAGTATAAGCAGTAGATGATAGATTATAAAAAAACTACATAATTGTATCCGTAAACCAGTTAATTTTGGATTCATTGCCACTGTTATCTTGATAAAGACTTATGTTTATATGCATACTGACATAGATTGGTTTTGACTTTAAAGAAGGCAACCCATATTAATTTGACAGCAGAATTTATCAGTCCAGGTATTACCCAATATTGTTCTGAAGATCTGTGAAAAAAATGCAGCTGTCTCAGTCTAGGATAGGCATTCCAGCTGGAAAAAAACAGACTATGGGGATCAGGAGAGTTAAGAATCACAGTTGCCATTCTGAATGCCAGTCCTATCCTTAAACGTCCAGTATGAACAAAAATTACTAGAAAGGTTAACCAGCATACTTTCCCTCCTTAAGAGACCAGAACAATGGTGAAGATGGTGAGATGAATTTTACATTTCCCTAAATGTGGCACTTACAAACTTTTAAAGAAAGTGATATTATTTTGTTTTAGAGATATTATTCAATATAAGGAAAATAAAATTGCTGAAGAAAACATCAGTCTTGGGAAAGACTAAGAGGGAGCAATATCATATCCAGTGTAAAGTAGTGTTCAGTGCATGGTCATGATCTAAAAAATCCTACCTACACATACAGCTCTCTTTTCTCAGATTTATATTCAAGAGCTGAAGACATCCTCGTAATTGTCTCATTCAGTTGATGAAAAGTGCCCTCTGTGTATGTCTGAATTTGCTTATTCAAACCTTGCTCACGACCTTCTTAAAGTCTTGAACTTAAAATCTCCCCTGATTTCAATTCTTGGTTTTAGCTTTGAGATTAAATTGCAGCTTGATGCACCCTTAGCAAGTGCACCTGACATTTACGATAAATAAAACCCCTAGTCTTTCCCAGGTCACCTTGTAGAGAATGCATGATAATGAAAATGACTCACACTTAAATAACACATGTTAAAAGTCTAACTGAACATGGAAGTTCTCTCCTGAGGTCACTGCACTTGCCTTGTACATGACATAACATTTCCCACCACCCTTTCAAATAAAATGTGTAAATGCTTCGTAGAGAAGCATGTAATATTTCATAGAATACAAGGCTTTAACTTCATAACAAAGCAGGTTTTAAAACATTATACAAAAATCTCCTTGGTTTATATAATTTGTATTTGATGTGATATAATCACTCTTCACAATGGCTGGCATTAGCAAGTTTAGAAATTTTCTTGACGGCACATTCAGAAATTAAGTGAGTTTCCAAGTCTGCAATGTTCCTGGAAGAAGAAATCATTAAATTATAGACCCAAATGCTCATAGTAATTTTTACCTTCACATTTGCATATCAAACTAGAAACATCTGTAACTGATTTTCAAGGATATTGAGCACCCATAATTACACTTACAGTCAGACTGCTGGTAGCTGGCAAACTGAAAATCTGGCTCTATGCATATAATCATCTCATCTTTACGTAGGTCTTGTGTGACCAACAATGAGTCTACAAATTTCCACATCAATTCAATAACATCCTGGTAGCACATTATGCTGCTTTTTTTTAGCTGCTGTGTCCTCATGAATGAAGTAAAAAATGTCCTAATTTTCAGCCAGCACTGCAGCCTTATTCTCCATACACTCTTGAGTGATTCCTAGCACACCTGAGAAAAGTATGGAAACAGAAGTGGTTTTCTACTCTAGTCCAAGCACGTGATCCAGGAAGCTGCTGAAAACTACTTCAGCCTTTCAATCCTATACAGTAGCAGCTGGATATATTTCAGCTTGGCAGAATCTCAGGTGCTGGGCAGCAATGACATTTCCTTTCTCCTCCCACTCTGCCCCAGGGAAGCCAGAACCCCAGCTCTTCCAGCTTCATGATAAGCAACAGTTCTCCTTCTGTTCTAAAGGTAGTATGCCTCTGTAATGTCTAACAGATAAAGTGTAGAAATAGATCCCTAAGTATCTGAAACAAGAGTCCAAAATTCCATTGGTGTTTTTAGTCCAGGTTTGTGGGGTTTTCTGATCTGTTGTAGTTTTTGTGCAAACATCTGTGAAGGTGCTAATCACTCTGTTTCTTCAGGGATGGATTTGAATTGTAGCTGTGTGTCTGTGGAACAATAAATGCACAACACTTCTATCATAGCTGTAATTGGGTGGCTTTTTTAAAAAAAACAGCTTTAATGTGTCTTAGGTACTACATTACTCTTTTTAAAGAAAGGCACATGGTGCAATTCTGCCTCATAGAAGAGTACCTCATTTTATGCTAAGCGTATCTATTCCCACCAAGCAGAAGTACATTCTATCCATCAACAAGACTTTCAACATCACAACCTACCATAATCCACAGTTTTACACTAGTAGGTAACTATCCTGTCTCATTGTTGATAGCTATGACTGAATATTCGGTCACGAAGACATTGAGAAGGACTAGTGTCTCTTTCTGTGTGGGGGAGTTAAAGAAACATCAATAGTGGTATGTTAGCACAAATGATGGAAGCTCCTGTAGAAGAAACACGGCAGGAGAAGGAAGCTGTCTTTTACAGAAAGTTTCCTTCGGACATTCAAATTGAGCCAACTTTCAAGTAATCCCTAAGAATCGCCACTGTCACCTGGTAGGGAAATTTCCTTTGGCTAACAGAATGATGATTTAACTCTTTACTTGGCAAATTTAAATTATATGAGAAAAGCTACAAGAGTTAGCAGGAAAATATAATGTTGAATACTTTCAGGAGGGTGAATCTTAAAATCTTGATCTGTATAATTGGAAAGAATAAAGTACTGTCCCCATGCCCAAATCTATTTAAATAAATTTGTTTTAAGCCAGCACTGAAAATATATCAGGTCTTTTGCATTTGGAGTTTCCACCATAAAATGCTAGCAGTTCTCTTAATGAGAATCTTAGAGAAAAATGACAAAGGTGTTCAGATGTGCATGATATTTTATGACTTAAAGCATTATCTTTGTTACTGAGAAATTTTATTCTATTTTTCTAGGACCTGGTGTTCTATAATTGCATAGACAACACATCAAGTTTAATGAGCTACCATGTTTAACAATTAAAATGTCTAACAGTACAATAATTGGGGAATCAGAGAACAGTACAAGAATCGGGGAATCAGAGAACAGTACAAGAAGTGAGAATCAGAGATAATTCCCACTACATCATGAAGAAAGAGATAAACACAAATACTAAATGTCCCTTTCTCCTACTTTTACCCAGAGGTTCATGTGAACCTAGGGAACTTCATCTGACTTGAATTTTCCATCTGCAACTACTTTCAACAACTTTCTTCTCTTGAGATCTATGTGAGAAAGCATGTTTTCCACACACAACCTCCCTTTTCTTTTATCAGCAACAAACCTCTGATGCTTAGAAGCTTTAAATTAATAGATTTTTTTTTAAATGAAATACAGCTAATTGGCCGGATCCGGATTCTTTGGCTGTGGCTGAACCCTATGTCCTCCATAGTAAGTTTTCATGCCTCTATGTTGCTCTGTCTGAGAGAACTTGACCCTTTACAAGGATCAGTCTGATCGATAATCCCACATTTCTGTTCCAATATTGAACTCTGTAATTGTTTTCTCACCAGGACATAAGTTGGCTGTATTTTATTGACATGTTCCTATTTACAGAGAACTTACATTCCCTTGACATCTACTAACTGTACATAAAGCAAAGCCATTAAGCAGTGGGCATCCTTTTTCCAAAAGACAATAACCAGAAACCCCATTGCTAATTCAAACGTGACCAAAAGAGCCCACTGGCAGTGTACATTTACTACTGGGGGTTCAGAAACTGTTGTTGTGTATTCTTAACAGACTAATTTACTAAGTAAAATTGCCTAGAACCCAATTAGTAGAACTTAATAGAGCTTGTGTGCTGTAAGTCTGGTATCTTCATATCACACACCCTCATACATCCAGCTGTAAGTTCAGATGGACAGAAGTACTTGTGTGTCCCTAAACCTGCATTACAGTCAAACCTGATAAATTTCAAACCATGGTATAATCAAAATATGTATACCTATTGTTGTGATTGGACACCACTGGAAATTCCTCTTCTCTAAGACCTTCCATTAAAAATCACTACAATTTTTTGCCCATCCACCATAAAGTCAGTCAGATCAGCATATTTCAACATAATTTGTCTATTATTATGGTATAGCATTCCACACAGCATAGGGGCTTTCTTGACAGAAGTAGCATCTAGATGCTAAATCTGACCCTTCATCTGACAAAAAATCACAACAAACAACCAAAAAAACCCCACACCAAAAAAACAAGCAAACAAACAATCACCAGGAACTCCCTATTAGAAGGGCTGAGGGTTGATAAAGGTCTGTGCTGACACAGAAAAAAAATTAGAAACCAAGACTGACTGTGTACGTGGATAAAACACTGTCAGATAAACACTTTTAAATTTTGCTGCTTCAATTCATATATCTGTAATTAGGTATTTTAACATAGCCAAAAGCATTTTGTCAGCCTAGCCTTATCCCTAGAGCTTCCATTTTCAACCTGTAGTCAGAATCTGATGAATCTGTAGGCTGCTTGTAAAAGATCCTCTGTGGTAGCTTTAAGAAAATTGCTTTATGCTAAATAATAATTTGTGAATAGGAAATTCTGAAAAGGAGATCACCAGAGGAAAATATGTATATCTGTAAACTCAAAACATTAAAGTGCTGAAATGTAAACCCATTGAAATAGACTACAAATGGTTTAGTATACTTTATGTATCACATGGACATAATAACAGTAATAGTAATAATAACAACAACAAAAATAGCAATAACAATAGATCAGATAAGCAAAAAATCTTAAAGTGGTATAAGGTAGCCAATCTTCATTGATTTTACTGAGCTCATTCTTCTTAACATGAGCTTAGGAATTAATATTTAGTCTCTCCTTGTATCAGAAAAATTCTTGCCTGTGCAAGCCAGATGTGTTTGTGTTTGGACTCAGACCTTAAGCTCATTCATCCAAAGAGGATCATTGTTTCTACATAATTGCTCAGAGGGTTGTAAATGTAGTGCTATAAAGAGGAATCGAACCCTTATAGGGTTTTTCAGACTTAACTCTTTAAATTCTAGAGCACTTGGTGTCCTCTTAAATTCTAGACTTGGTGTCTTCTAAATTCTTAAATTTACTTAGAATAAAGGCTCACATTTAAACTGCCATGTAACTGCAGCAGTACTTATTGTTCTCTTGCTCAATTTTATGTTGAAACAGTTTAGAGCTTTCTTTAGGAGTCTTCAGAGAAACACCAAAGTAGTGCTTCATAGATCAACTCATTAGTGAGCTTGTGTTGGATCCCCAAACTAGCTGTTTCTCTTTCTCATACTATTATAGAATTCTGTTTTGCAAGATATGCTCTCAAAGTGTCAGTGGATACTCTCAAATTATGCGATATACCAAAAGCATCTCCAGCCTCTCCTCTTGGAGGTGTATTACTGTGCTGAAAAATGCTGTAAGCCTTGAGAGGGAAAAACATGAGCAAGAGAGAATATGAGCATCTTTCCAGATTAATGAGGGAACAAAAGGAGAATAAAAGAATTTGTAGAAAACAATGGAAGGAACAGAAAAATAATTACATAGAAAGGTTATATGGAAATCCCAGAATGTGAGCAAAGTACCAAAAGGAACAAGTGGATTACGAGTGGAAAAGAATAAGAAAGAAAATACAATATAAAATTGTATTTTATATTAACAGAAGAAAGTATACCCTCAGCAAGTTTGCAAATGACACCAAGATGAGCGGTGTGGTTGACACACCTGAACAATGGGATACCATCCAGAGGATCCTGGATAAGCACTGGAACAGATTGTCCAGACAAACTGTGGATGCCCCATTCCTGGAAGTGTTCAAGGCCAGGTTGAATGGGGCCCTGAGCAACCTGGTCTAGTGGCAGAGGGTTTGGAACTAGAAGACCTTCAAGGTCCCTTTCAACCCAAACCATTCTATCGTACCATGATACTGAAAAAGGGGCCTTTAATTCTGTTTCTAGCTATGCTATTAGTTGTTCTACTCACCAAAAATTCTAGTGAGTTCTCTCTGTGTTTTTTTCATCTGGATAAAAGGCATGAAACCAGATGCTTTATCTAAGATAAAGTGAAAGCAACCTGACATTTCTATATATAAATAGTACCATTAATATCTTAAATGGTGTTGAACATGCCAAACTAGGGGAAAAAATCTTCTTATGATTATATTGTCCAAATTATCATTCAAAAACCAAAGTAAATATGACAGTGAAAGTTCAGACTTTGTGTCTGTACTTTCTCACAAGCCAAGTAATAATGCTAGATTGACCAATAGTAGAAAGTCTGGTATTGAAATGCTGAGGTGAGAAGTCTGAAATGCTGTTCAGGAAAATACCTTTGTGTTGAAGATTTCAAAAGGCTTTCCCAGATCACCAGGTTCTGTACACTACTTAAAGGGACTATCTGACCTGAACAGTCTTTTAAGTTTGGTCAGGGAAAGAAAAAAGTGTTAATAATAGACACCCATCTGGACCAATTCAGGTGCAGTAAAATTGGCCATAGTTTTGACAGCATGATCTCTTCCATACTTTGTCTCCATGAATTTGTGTAATTTATTTGGCAGCACTGTACCATGACCCTTTTTAGCCTAAGTTATTAATCCATACCTGCTTAACAAATCCTTTTTACTGCAGGACATGAAGCACAAGTGTTAAGGTGATAAACATTGAACATCAACAGCCCTGTATTTAGTCAAAAAGACTAATTCCAGCTGAAAAAAAAAGCATAGGGTTGGGGCTGCAAGGCAAAAGAAACTGGATACAAAAAACTGCCAAAAGTAAAGCTGTGGAGAGGTTTGAGTCAAATCTCTGACTTTCCTAGATGTCTCCAGTTTTTCAGACCACTCAAAAGACAGTTTAAGACTGGGATATCTTAAACTAAGGTTTTATGTGCATGGAACTGTTAAAGTTAAGTTTTGCAGTTTCTTTCTGCTCAAAATAAACAGATGTGTACAGGCAGAATCAGAATCCCCCACAAAAACCAGTGAAAGAAACTTATCTTGATGTCTGGTCCTGAATTGCTATCCAGAGGTAACCCAAAGCACAGCAAAGACCCCTTATTGTCTATTCTCATTTAATGGAAAACCAGTAATAAATATCATTCCTCCTACTATCATGCAAGGTAATCTGCCCTTCATATTCAATTAAAAAGGTTAGCTGTATAGACTATTTGCTAAATTGATTGATATAAAAACTGTAATAAAACATATAAAATTATTCCCAAAGCCCCAGACTGACAGAACAGCAAAACATTTGAATATACTATTTTTCACTTGCCTCTGCACTAACAGGTTCTTCTGACGAAGCAAATTTGTTCTCAACCACTTGTTGGTCAGTAAAGCTCCTACAAATGCCATTCAGGAACAAAACTAGATATTTCTTTTTAAGATATCATGCTTATTTGGGTGGTGTTTGTGCCTTTACATAAACACACCTTCATGGTGTTCAAACTACTACAACATGTTTAAAGGACTTGATATACTTCTGACAAGATCCTGAGCACTAAATTTTGGAACCTGACAAGAATGCTCAGTACAAAACAAGTAAACTTTGCTTTCCTTCCCTAAGGCTGGAGGTATTGTTCATAGAGTCAATTTCCCACTATAAATTAAAAGAAAAGGGCACCTAAAAAAATCCTGAAAATCCAGAACAGTACTTTGGGACTGTTTGGGAATTGTTTTGAACAGTCTAAGATAACGTGGTGTAAAGGTCAGTCCAATAGTCTTGGAAAAATATGCTGGATTGGTTTAATAACTATCGAAGGAAGAAGAAATGAAGCTGTAACCTAGCGCCAGTGTAGAATATTTTTATATTTTGTAGAACATAATAATGCTTAAAAGACTTTTCAGATAGTAGTTTTGAAACAGCCATGCTAAAAGAAACACTAGGACTAAAAAGAAAAGAATTTCCCTATTGCAATCATTTTTCTAAAGAAAAGCAGCAAGACTGAGCAGCTACGAGAAAAGAACTTAAAAGAAAAAGGGATTTATGTATAAATGTTATAATTTTATAATGTTTCTGCAGAGAGCCCTAAACTTTATCTGCAAAAATAGTCTTTCATAAAGTTCATCTGTAAAGATCCTTATAGTTGTTTTAATTGAGCTTTTAATTAGCTGCATATATTATTGAAAATGTTTCCACTTTGATTACGTGTAGAGAAGTGTCTCTTTGCCCATGTAAAGAGATCAAATTGGCATTTGCTTCCTATCTCCTTCAGAGCACTCAGATAAGGATAATTGCATTAGTTCCTGTCTAAACAATGTTTCAGTCTAAAACCCTAGGGCCAAAATACTAGGTCTTAATTGGCTGCACTACCTACTCTAGTCATGTAGACAAATTAAATTAATTACAATATTTTGAAAATGCTTCAACAACAACTTTTAATCACAAAACAAGGAAAAAGCCTCAGGAATTCCACAGAAACTTAAATATAAGCTGTCTCTGGAGAGTCAGCTCTCGTACTTTGTATAAAATACTGCTTTCGAAAATCAGAGGGGAGGTGAAAATTGTTCTATTTTATGATTCCTGGATGATTTTGCCATCAGAAATGCCAGTTTCATGCTGGTTTGAACATTAGATTTTTGCATTATGAGCACTGCAATGTCCTAATTTTTTCTAATCTCAACTAATCAGCCTATTCATAAGGCAAGTGTCTTGTGGTTATAGCAATCTGCACCTGCACACTTGACCACTCCTTTGACATCATAATTCTAAAATATGCAAAATAAATATTATTCACAATGCTGTCTCCTTCCATAAGTTTAGGCTTTGCCAGACAAGTGGTATAGCAAGCCATAATTTTTATGTCAAAGTCTGGGAAAGGGATTTTTTCAGTTTTTCTTAGAAAAAAATTGCAGAGATATTTCCAAATATCATACCAGTAGATTGCACCTGTTCAAATTAATGTTCATTCGTCAGTCTGAAAATTCTTGATCTTTTTATTGTCAAGCAGTTCTCATTAAACATGTCAAATGTTTCAATTTCATTTTAAAAATTTAATTTATTTTTTAAATTTACATAACAATGTGAGACAATTTGATCCTGATTTATCATGGGAGGAAAATGTAAGCAATCATCCAACCTATATATGAAATCTTGAGTCATTCTCTCAACATATTAATCTGTTGGTGCATTTCAACCAAATGGGACAACTGAACAGAAGCCTCATTGACAATAAAGTTACACAAGTTTTATAAAAGAAGATGGGTGAAAACGCTCATGTCAGACAATTTACAAGGGAAATAAAACGTATATATTACCTAACACAAAAATCTAGAACTGCCAACTGCAACTACGATATCACTAGCATCAATGCCAATGAAATCCAAGACATGAGCCCATTGGGAATGTGTTTAATTTGTTTTTCAGCTCAGGGAAATTCTTGCTCTCGCTTTGATATCTTGGCAAATTAATACATGCATTAATTTTCAGTCATGCAAACTCATAATATTGTTGTTGAGAAGATGACAGGTGGCTACCAATGCTGAAAGTCATATGTTTCTCATACAAAGCAGACAAAAAATCAGGCTACAAAAACCTATCCTGCATTTGTTCTGTCCCATAGAAGATGTTCTCTCTACTAGCTTGTAGAAAATGCTGTGAAAAGTTCCAAAGTACAAAGAAAGAAGGTAAATAAAAAGAGGTTTATGAAATTTGGTTATTGAATCAGTAGAATTAAACATAATGAAAAAGAGATGAAAACCTGAGTTGCAGCCTTCTCACAGCACAACTGACCTAAAGGTTGTCAAGAAACATGACCCTCAGAGAATAGGTCTTAGCCATATGACAAGAAAATAAAACTGAATCCATAATCTTAAACTGAGAAACCTGTTTTCATGAGCTAAGGCTCCTTTAGATGACACAGTATAATAAAGTAGGGTGGTGGGCTTATATATTTAAATGAAATGAATCAGGTAAACAAACTTGAAAAAAAGTTACGGTTTAAAGAAAAAAAGTGCATGTGAAGGATTTAGTACTACAGTTTCATTTTCTTTTCATTTTCTATTTTATATCTCATATGTAAGAAAGCATAATACAAAGAGCTTCAGTCAAGTTATCAAGTGCATCATCTTCCCCTTTAGGTTAACCTGTTCACTAGTGATCAAGAACTACTTTAGACTTCAGCAATGTTCCATCATAATTATTCTTATCTTACTGAAAAGAATCCACAGACCTGTCTTAACATTTATTGCTTTTATTTCCAACACTAACTGCAGTGGATGACTCCCAGTAGTGTCTCCCAGAAATATGTAACTAATCAGCTTTATAGCCATGACAATATATTCTTAATAACTTTAAGAGGTAGGATTGTTATTCTACAGTTATCGTAGAATCACAGAACAAACTGAGTTGGAAAGGACTCTTCAGGATCATTGAGTCCAATCCCTGGCCCTGCACAGGACACCCCAAGAGTCACACCATGTGCCTGAGAATGTTGTTCATATGCTTCTTGAACTCTGTCGGGTTGGTGCTGTGACCACTCCCCTGGGGAGCCTGTTCCAGTGCCCAACCACCCTCTGAGTGAGGAACCTTTTCCTGATATCCAGACGAAACCTCCCCAGAGACAGACTTTTCATTCTTTTTTCAGATATATCTTAGCAAGACAGTTGCATTTCACTAATAAAGCGTAAAGCTTAAATTATGGACAGCAAAAGCTAGATGATATAGATTTCACTTTGTATATTCAAAACAGACTGGCTATAAAATAATCTTAGAATGAAACAAAGAAATTAAGAGTCTAGGGAGAAATAAAAATTTCTCACTTGCGGAAAACCACCACATATTAAATTGAGTAGAAAAACTATGCCTTATGAAAAAGAAAAAAAATGTGGAAAAATATGTGTGTTTAAAGGACTGTATTTAAGAAGTTTGGTTACACTTTCAGATTGCGCTTCTACTAAAGAAAATTGAATTTGTAGAAATATTTCAGACAATAAATTAGGGCTTTTAATGAAGTCCAAGGAAGAGTTTCAAATTATAATTGAAAGGAAATGTGTCAATAGTTGTATATAATGTGGTAATATTTAACATAGACTATCAAAAAAATCCCATTTAAAGGTATTTATTACATGACAGTTACCAAATTTTATTAAATGGATGCAATAGCTCCAAATTCTAAAGAAATAACTGTAAAATGGATGACACTGGTTTGGATTCCATAGATAAACTTTGCTCTTGAAATAACAAACACTGCAGTCAGGTTTGAGATTTTTATCACTGCTCTCCTGGTATTTGGTTTAGGGGTTTTTTATGCCTCTTAAAAAGGCAGTATCTAACATCTTTTGACAACCTGAAAATGTCAGAAATTATTTTGTGAGAGGTAGATTTCCATCTTCCTGCCTGCAAACAAAATTTTGAAATGAAGAAACTTGAAGGTGAAAAACCAAAGGCAAATAAATGAAACCCAGTAGTATTGCTAAATCCTCATCATTTTTAATCCAACCTTCTGATATTCAGATGCTTTAGTCCTGATTCAAATGTATGTAACTGCAGCACTGAAGAGAATTTTTTTTAGTGTAAGCTTTTCCTGCTTCTGTCATAGCAGAATCAGAAATTCTAAAGGAATCCAATGGAATGGTAAAGAGGGGCCTGGGAGAACAGAGAATCATTTATATATTCTAGTGCCTGTTCCTTCAGTTGCTCAAACATTTTAGTCCAAGATTGAGAGTTTTGGAAAGGTCAGTTGTGAATCTCTTCAGGAAGCAAAGGAAGTTAAACTGCCATTTCCTGCATCCTGAATGCTCTACTAACTGAATGACTAAATAAAATTGAGAAGTTGAAACCCCATGGGTTTCAATACGCATGTTTATGCAGATCTCCCTCTAGTATACCTGTATCTTCATTGATAGAGGTTTTATAGGTCTTACTAAGGATTGCGAGAAAATTGTAAACAAAAAAAAGAGAACTGCAACACAGATGAAGAGTCATCTTGAATCCTTACTTTAGTAACCATTTCATCCAAAATTTTGAAATGAAAAAAATCAGTTTTCGTTAGAGCTTACAGTGATATGACTGTAACATATATAACTGGAATATACAAAATCTGGGCTTAGTTTCAAATATAAAATGATATCAAGATGCTTAACCAACAGTAATATCTTTAAGAATATCATTCCTAAGCAATAAATAATGTATTTGCTTAGATAACACAAAAATATGAATAAGAAGGTGTCATTCTTGTGTTTAACCTTTTAAAAGAGAAGAACACAGCAAATATTAGCAACAAGTAATGATGTATTCTCTGCTCATTTCATTGATCTAGTCATTAAAATACGGAGATCAGCAAAAACAGATCTAGCCATGTGTGTGCTTCTAATTAAACAGAGGATATTCTCATAATATCTATCTTCCAATTTGCATGTCTAGGTAATGATGTCAGTTTTACACTGACAGTTAACAAGCATAATGTGGTGTTAATCAAATGACCTTTCAGCAATAAGTGATTGAAGAATTAACTTCTCCTGCCTTAACTCACATTTTCACTGAATAAATTAGGTGGAGAAATATCTTTCCAAAGTACCTGCAAGCACTGTAGCAGTACTAAGAATCAAAAGATCCAGCTACCTTGAGAATGAATTATTACTATTTTTTCTGGAATGGTAAGGATATGAGAAGAAAGGAAGACTAATTACTCCATGATCATTTAAAAAACACCTAATTCTCAAAAAGCAGAATAGCATTACCAAAACTGAACACACATATACACACATATACAATCCGAGAAAATTTTTTTAACCTGAATTCTTGCTTATTTTATTTTAATGCATCATCTTTGATATTTATTAATTTGTCCATAAACCCGTTGTTGTGAATCAATTTTATTTGAAATCAGTAAAATTTTGGTCAAATCTATTGCATTATTTCCAAAAAATAGGCTCTTAATCTGATTTTTTTAAAAAAAGGAAATAAAGATGTGACAGGCAGGAGTAGTGCAGGTCAGTATCACAAACACTAATGTTAATACCATTTCTTCCTAAACACAGTTTACAATAGAAAGTGCGGAACATAAACCCTTCTCTCTTTTTTTTTTACCTTCTTCTATCTTGGTGGACAAAGTGAAGTTCAGCTCTGAACGTCAGAATTGGGTGGACCCCGGCCGGATGCCAGGCACCCATGAAAGCCACCCACTCACTCGCCTCTGCAGCTGGACAGAGGGGAGAAAATTTAATGAAGGGTTCACGAGTTGAGATAAGGACCAGGAGAGATCACTCTGCAAATGCAATCACAGGCAAAACAGGCTAAACTTAAAGATATGAAAAGTGAATTTATTCCTAAGCACTAACAGAATAACAGCAGGATAACAAGAAGTAAAAGAAACCCTTTAAAATACCTTCCACCCCACTCCCTCCTACCCCAGCCATGCAGGGAGACAGGGAATGGGGGTTTTGGTCAGTCCACCACCTGTGGCTTCTCCCGCTGCTCAGGAACTGGAGTTTTCCCCTGCTGCACCATGGGGTCCCTCCCATCTGAGACAGTTCTCCAGGAACTTCTCTGACGTGAGTCCATCTCACGAGCAGCAGCTCCCTGTGAACTGCTGCAACGTGAGTCCATCCCACGGGCAGCAGCCCCCCTCAAACTGCTGTGGTGTGGGTCTCTCCCCCACGGGGTGCAGTCCTCCAAGGACAGGCTGCTCCAGACTCGGAGCAGGGCTCCTCTCTCCACGGGGCTCCCACAGGATCACAGCCTCCTCCCAGGTATCCACCTGCTCTGGTGTGGGCTCCTCCACGGGCTGCAGGTGGATCTCTGCACCCCCATGGGCCTCCATGGGCTGCAGGGGAGCAGCTGCTTCACCATGGCCTTCGCCACGGGCCGCAGAGGAATCTCGGCTCCAGCACCTGGAGCACCTCCTGCCCCTCCTTCCGCACTGACCTTGATGTCTGCAGAGTTGCTTCTCTCACATGTTCTCGCCCCACTCTTCGGGTGGAATTAAAACTGCGCCACCAGTATTGTTTTGATTCCTTCTTAAATGTTATCACAGAGCTGTTACCGCTACTTCTAACTGGCCCAGCCTTGGCCAGCGGTGTGTCCATCTTTGCAGGCAGCCAGAGATTGGCTCTGCTGGACATGGTGGGAGCTTCTCGCAGCTTCTCACAGAAGCCACCCCTGTAACCCCTCTGCTACCATAAACCAGTCTATGCAAACCCAATATGTTGTTATCAGTTGTTTTCACACCTTACCTGCCTAGTACTGTCACTGTTCAGTTCTATTCGCCACAAACCAATGACATCAGTAACAGATTATAAATGAAGTTTTCTTGAGAAATATCAGTAATCTTGATCACATACAGGCCCATTTTTTTAATAGGGTACTACTCAGCTTAAGGAACAAAGTTGGGTTATACCTATAAGAGAAACAATTCTAATAATAAATGAAAATGCTAGATAAAGAAAAATACAGTAATATTGTGCTTTTCTCCCTGATAAAATCCCAGGCTTTAGCTAACAAGTGTAATTTTACCATATACAGATCAAGAAAAACAGTATACAAATTCTACATTGATACAGACAGATGATGCCTTAATAAAGTCATTTGTCCTGAAATATGTTTGGTCTGATATGGATTACACAATATGAGTGAAATGCATCTTTCCAGCCCATGTTCTTCAGTGTTCTCTAATGATCCCTTAGCAAGAGGTTGGAAAAATGTACATATTGATATTGTTTGACCTTTTCTATTCTCTCAGCTATCAATTCCCTAAAATATAAATACATATTTAATTGTGAAGAATTTCTGATTGTTAACGAGTATCTGATTCTGATCACATCAAGGAATACAATGGATGATGGTCTTGAGTACAGTGCCTCTATCTGCTTTTCTGGATAGCTGAAAAAGTGATCATGCACAAATGATGACTGTGCTATAAAATAGCTGGAAGGTTCTTTATCGTTACCCAGAAAATATAAGTGAAGGTCCCAGGCAACATAATAAACATGGTGTCAATCATTAGAACATGCATCACCAAATCCCTCTATTACAGAAAGCTCTCCCAGATTGTAGTATAGAATAATTACTTCTTGGAGTCATAATGACTAATAAACTGTATTTCAACAAGTTGTTCTCCTAAGTATATTTCACAATGAATTATGAATACATACATTATAACCTCACTTTGCTTCTTGTTTATCAAGGTTATATTATTTCTTTAGAGACGATATGCAGAAAATGAGGAACAATTCATTCAAAATAAGAATAATTTCTCAACACTTGCCATAATCTTTAAATGTCATATCAATAGCTATAGGCAATGAACTTCGAGGAACATTGTTACAATCCTTTTCTCTCATTAATAAACTGTAGAAGGACACACTATGCTCTCAGAAACTGTTTGCGTCTCTGGACCACTTTCTTCATCCTTGCTCACCATTAGCGATGTAAGTTTATAATTAAGGATGATCTATTCAAGGTCCTTTCTGCACATCAGAAATCCCAAAGCATAATTAATTGGAATGAACAGAGCATCTGGTTGCTTGTGATCTTATAGTTTCAATGTATATGATATTTAATTAAAATAAATGCCCTCCCTCCCTCTTTCATAGGGGAATTAGCTCATTAAAATTTTAAAGAGTTAGAATCAGTCCTCCAGCAAATATTAACATTTGGGAATGAGAAGACTGGGTGGATAAAGCAACCTGTCTTCTGCATTTTACATTTGTCCCTTGGTGCTGGATGACACTACTACTGCTGCTCATTCTTCTTAACCTTGAGGTAGGACTCTTTGATGTTCTCTTAAAACTAAGTTGGTTTACAGCACTTTTTAAAAAAACCTTATGTCATGGGTCTTTTTGGATTCTCAAGGTAAGTACACAGAGAACTACACAGTTCTACCAAAGTTAATTAGTGATTATTCATTTAATTAGCAAATATTCATAAACTAGACAATCTTCCACTGTGTTATGGCCATAACAACTTACTCATTGGGTCCTTAAGTATTCTCCACTCATCTCCATCCAAGCAGGGCCATCTTGTCTCGGTTGGGTAGCCTGCATACACATAGTCCAGCTACATAGCGATGAGGGAAAGGCTGTGGGTGGTATCTACCTGGACTTTAGTGAAGCATTTGAGACCGTTTCCCACAGAATTCTCCTGGAGAAACTGGCTGGTCATGGTTTGAATGGGTGTACTGTTAGGGATATAAAAAATTGGCTGCATGGCTGGGCCCGAAGGGTGGTGGTGTTAGCAGGATTGTCAAGTATTGGCACAGGCTGCGCAGGGAAGTCATTGAGTCACCATCCCTGGAGGTATTTAAAAGACATGTAAATGTGGCATTTGGGGATGTGATTTAGTTGTGGATTTGGCAGTGCTGGGTAGATGGTTGAACTCAATTATCTTAAAGGTCTTTTCAAACCTAAATTCTTCTATGATTATAGGTGATACGAGTTCTCTGAGTTCTTACTGATATGTGTGGGTTTTGCATAGCTGGATGGGGGTGGATCAGACCATAATTCTATTAAATACCTTGCTGTTCATGTGAGTTGCACATGTATTTTTATGCTGGCTATTGCTTTGTCAGCTGGCATCCAAAGTGTCCTTTCCCTTTGTTCAGGAATGCCAGGACCCCTGCATTTTAGTCAACGCCTGAGAGTCAGGGAACTGAGATGTTCTTGTCCCTACAGACTCAGCTATAAGATGGTCCTGCAGATTTGACCCTGAGGGGTGGATGGGGGAGCAGATGGTGATCTCTGCAAGACTGTTTCTCAGATTTCATCTGATATAGTCCAGGTAGTCAAGTATAATACCCTGCATCCAGCTTGCTGTCATTTGAAACACTGAAGAGTTACACAACAGACCTGTCACTCTTCCTGCTTCCATCTCATTGAGCCATGAATTAAACAGACACGCATAAGATCAGTTTGACTTTACTGATATCAAATAAACCAAAAAGTGATGTTCAGCTAGAAGAGATCTAATACAATATAAAGTGCAATGATGTCAAAGGCTTTGCTCACTTTCGATTGCACTGATATGAACACATCAGGAACTCTGTCATTTTCCCTCAGGTTTGATACAATAAGTAAAGCACATCATAATTGCACTTTTTAAATTTCCCCAAGGCTTCCATGAAAAATTAAGTATTAGGAATTGCTGGATGTGGTAGCGTCATAGAGGCAGGACTGCCACAACATGACACCTCAAGGTCCACCCAGTGGTAGAGCTGATCATGTTTCCAATAAGCTGTCATACACAAAGAACATAAACAGTACGGGTGCTCACTGCCAAAATGATCAACACAGAAACTCTCAGCACCTGGGCTAATGTGAACAACACCAACAGCAGCATCCTGGCCCCCTCTCTGGCTGCTCATGAGAAGATCCATTAGTGGCAAACATATGCATCTATACAATACAGACACCTCTGCTAACTGGCCTTAGACACCCAGTCTGCTGGGTAAATGATCATTGGATCCTCTCACCTTCAGCTGCTCCACACAGGGTAACACACACACAAACAGTTCTCTCAGGCTTGGACCTCCTGGTCTCTCCAGCAGACAACCCACAGACCCTCTGCTCTGTCCAGCATTAATTCCAGATTAGTTGTCACTCTCACACCTGGTTTCCAAACCACTCACTGACTAATTATGCCTGATATTCACTAGTGATCCCTCACTGACAAATGTCCACACGATGCAGACACACATCAGTCTCTCTAGTTGCTGGAGCCACAGTCATGCAGCCCCTTTAACCCATGGTCCCTCCATCTGCTGGGGACACTCAGTCCAATGCTGGTACCACAGACATACAGGCCTCTAAGTCATGGTGTAATCCCAGTTTCTGGCATGGAGACCCCAGTACACACATGTGCACACAGTAGAGAGTCTCTCTGGAGAAACATCAGAAAATGAATGTAATAATAAATCAAGACAGACAGTGCTGTTCAGGTGCAGTGCATGACCAGGCAGGTGTACCAACAAGAACATATATACACACTATCAGCTCCTTTTATCACTTTATCTCTCTATTTTCACACCCTTCTTCCCCTGCCCCCATGAGCCATTTTCCTACCTCCCTCCTTTTCCTCACTTTTGGTTAGTCCCCTAAAAAAACTGTAATGTCCTGTGTAACCCCAAGATGCATCCTATAATAAATCCTATACCCCCAGGCTGTGACCATCTCAGTCTGAAAGATTCTGCAGAGAGCCACTCCCATTGATTCACAGTGACAGGTGCATCCCCAACAAGGGCCTGATGGCTGCTGTAGGGCAGCCCTGGGACCCTTTGTCTTGGTTTCCCCACCTGCCTTTTTATATGGAGATGAACTTTTTGTCACACAACCTGACCTTAAATTGGATCAGTGTCATGCAAAAAATAAACTGTGTTGCAAGAAAGTGTAATGAACTTTATTGTCACAGCTTGTTCTTACTAATCATAAGTTTGTATATGAACGTAAAAGGACATAAGATTAAAAATAAACAATTTTTCCTGACATAACTTCTTCTACCACTTCCAACAATCCAAAGTAACAGGGATTTCCTGTAATTGAGTTATATTTGGACTCGAATTAAATCCACAATGATTGACTCGTATTGCAAAATACATTTTTGCCCCATTCATATTTTAGTCACCTATAGTTATGACTTCTGTGTGTTTTGTGTTTGTTACTTTTATTTGTTTTAAGCTTGTTGTGTAATCCTCTCACAGGATGTCTACTGTCTTTTTTGCAAGAAATCTTTAATTTTTATTTTCACTGAGCATGTTCACAACTTTCTACAATGTAATCATGATCAGAAACACAACAAATATTCCATTCTAAAGCCTCAAGTCATAAGGCAGGGGTTTTTTCACTCCAGCAATGTTTAGAGAGGCTGTCAGCAGCTACAGGAACCACATGCAGAACACAGAGGAAGTTATGGTAACCACTGTCATCAGGTTTCTTGTTCCCAAAAGACCACATTCTATAGAACTATTTTTCTGGGATTTGGGAACCTTATGTTTTGTATGTTTTGTTAAGAGGAAACTTGAAAACCCACCTCTCCACAAAGCTGTTTGGTAACATCTCTATTCATATCTCAATTTGAAAACATTTCACTTTGTATAGAGACTTAAAACATTTATTTGAACAGTTATTCATGATTAATATCTACAGTTGGGTCACTTTTTTCACTTTTCCAATGGATATGATACCTTCTTTCCATGCTCTCCACATACTGTATCTATCTAGGTACCTGACTTTAGTTGCCACTTCCAATAAGCAGTAACGCCTTAAAAGTGATCTTAGCTCTACATTGTTACATTATTTGCCCTTTATTAACTGACTCTTTACTTAAGTTATGAAGAGAGAACGAAGAATATAATAATGAAGTCATGAAGGAATCCTGGTCAGAGCTATCATAAAAGTCATATCAGCTGGGACTTCTGTTGACTGGTGATAAGCAGTTAAAATTAAAAAAAAGTCACCCAAAACTTAATGCACACATTTACTGAGATTTCAACGATACAGTAAATTTATCTGTTACATTTCTCTGATTTTCTCTGCTCTGTCGCAACACTAGTCAGGAATGACATTAAGAAGAAAATGTCAAAACCAATTTTAACAGAGTAGAGCCTCAGTGAAATGTGAGTCAGGACATTTTTGCAGTGCTGTTTTGGAGTACATGGTTGTATACAGATTGATATACATGCATATGTACTCTCAGGTGCTGGAATACATACATATATAATAAAACCCCCATATTTTTTAGAAACCTACTTACATATAAATATATACATCTAAACACAAAGGTTTTGGTGACAAGTATGACAGTCTTGACTTTTCCAACCAGAAAACTGAGGGTGCTGTGTTTTGGGAACTGTAGATTGATTTAAATAATGATCAAGAATCAATCAAGCATGCACACAGCCACTATAACTTTGCCTTCCCTTTCTCTGTCATGAAGCTCTGAGAACAACTTCAATAATACTTTAAGGAAGTTTCATATTGTAGACACACAAGGAAAATTTTACTACTGCTTAGACATGCAGCATAAGAAGAATATAAGAACGGACTGCAAGAAGTAGATGTTGCTCAAAATATTCCCAAAACAAAATTAGAGAGCAATAAACAGAGATTTTTTTTTTTAGAGTTTCAATAATTTTGCATTTACTGTGTTTACAGCTGTCCCATCAAAGTAAAACCACGCTGCAGATTGAATTCTGGCTAATATTTAACTTCAATATTTCAACATAGTTCATAGGGAACTGTGAAAATAAACAACTTAGGAAAAACAAGATTAGGTTTAACTTACTCCTTTTCAGACCATATCTTTGGCCCTTTTTGGTAAATTCAACCCCTCATTTTGAACTGAACCTCTCTCTCTATTTTATAGTGATTTACAGATGTATATTTGTTTATATCCTTAATGATAAATATGGCACCAAAGCTTGAAAACTCAGTCTTACCAGTCATTATTATTGCTAAATGTGTGCAATATATGCTGAATGAAAATTGCTCAGGATAAATGTTTTGTGGTTTTTTTCAGTAGGAGTTGAACAGAGAAAATGAAGGTTTTTTCTTTATAACTGTGTGAATACTTTTACTGGATGAGCAGGGCTTCAACTAGATGAAGTGCCTCAGCATCTCTCAGCAAGCCCCAGAGTGCCACCAACCTTTCACACCAGGAGTATGCCAAGGGCAACCCATCACTCCTTTACAGCCTGTTGGCGAAGTTAGAAAGGCTGAAGGAGCACATCAACTTGTCTGCAAGTCTCCCTATAATGCTGGGTTGGAACATGGTCCCACGTACATTCTCATCCCCACAAATGCATCAAACTTTGCTCAATATGCTGTAATTAGTATACAGCATAAAAATGTCTAGGATTCTAGTTATGTACTCTCATGTGCTCTAATGTATACAGGTATATTATTAGGATACCAGATATTTTCCTTCATTGCAAGCCAGATAGGCTAAATTAGATATTTTAAAAAAGCAATTTGTGATGTTATACTCTCTAAAGAAAGTTAAGGAAGTACTAGTTTCTCTCTAGAGTTAAACCATTCAGGAGGTAAATTACTGATGTTCCTACAGCCACACCTTTGCTTTAAAAATTCCCAGTTAAGAGTCAAGGTGATATATTCTGAATATAATATTAGTTTCCTTGTCTCACTAATCATATTGTCCCACTAAATATGTATGCTTCAATTAAATATGCAACTACTGTAGTCCTGGGTGTTTTGTTTAATGTTTTTATTACATTTTGATTCTAGTAATTATAGACTACAGGGTGAGAATATTTCTGACATGTGAATAACAGTTGAACACACAGAATAATAAGTTCACCTGAAGAGTACATTACTGCTTCTTGCTTGCTAAGCAAATAATTTACTATGTATATCCATATCTGCAGATTTTACCAGATGTAGAATAGGCCTTTTGCTTCGCAAACACCAAACAAGTTCTTGGCAGATCATTCCTTAATCAAATGGAATTCTGCTAACCATCTTTCTTCCAAGGCAAGTTCATAGCTGTAATATGGTCATCAACTTCATTATAATGTTTCCCAGAGTGTAAAATGCTTCCCAAGCCCCCCAAAATATGCTTTTCTCTTATAGAAATCCTAGGTGGTAACATCATCTTTACAGTATCAGTGTTAAGTGCTTTGGTACACTCACAGTGCAGAAAAACTGACTTAAAAACAGTCATGTAAGATTCATATTACCAAGGACATTTTGAACAGTCCAAAAACCTTCTCCCTTCTAAATTATATATAGCTCGTAAAATTGAACAGATACGTTATATCTTTTCAATTTATGTTTTCAAAGACACAAAACTGCTGTGGACAAGTTTCTGGGTGAATTTTGTGCTAAGAAACACAAGAATAAGTATGAGAAAAAAATGCCTCTCAGGAATACAAATCGAATGATCGAATACTGTACAGATACAGTCAGAAACCCTATGTACCCTACATGGTGCTATTACTCTAGAAATAAGAGTGGAGTTCTGACATTGAATTTGGGTGCTGTCCTGAAAGCTTTTAACTGAAAGGTGTGACATAAGCCCTATTACTTGTCTTGATTATCAAGCTTTCAAAGGATGCAGTTCCATTTTCCATTTGAATTTAAATTAAAATGAAAGGGTTAAAAACTGTCATTTTAAAACAATATGCAAGGATTTCCTGGGACATCAAGTTAAGGGAAGGGATTTTAGCCCACGTGTCCTCTCTGACAGGAGTGAAGGGCAGTACTTTATGTTATAGGACACTCTCAGCATCACCTACAACAGGTACTTGTAAGTTAATATTATGACCAATTAAGGAAAATTAATACAAATGATATGACATATGGCTCTGGCAGACATCTGGTTAGAATGCATGATTGGTCACAGAGCAATATGGATTTAGCTAGAGAATTAATTCCAGTTAGATATATTCTTATAACTCTCCTGATTTCTCCATTCAAGGTCTCACAGCTTGTACAAGATTTATCAGATGTACAATAGCAATTACCAAAGTATAAGGAAAGAGTAAATTCAGATGTTCACACTATGGCAGGTCTGCTGCAACAGCAGGAGCCCCACTTGGTAGAAACAATTAGTACTGGAAATGTCTTTGGTTGCAAGCATAGTAACTAACTCTGTACCATAGTTAGATTGACAGAGATTCCTAGATATTATCCTTTGGGTAACCAAACATCACCAGAAAATCAATGAGAACTGACCTTTATCAAAGGAAATCTTTGAATTTCAGAGGAAAAGAGAGGAAAAAAGTAATATCTGTTGGCCCATCGCTGGGGAAAAAAACACAGACACTGCTCTGCTATCAGAATAATCTGAGAAACATTATCAGAATAATCTCTATAGAATCTTTGCCCTGGAAAGTCCTTATTCTTCTTGTCTATGACAGACTTTTACTAGAAAATTTTCTCTCTGTTGTTAACTGTGTGATACCGTATTCCATAGTTAACACTGCAATCAAGCAGGGACTTGGTGCTGCTGCAGGTATAAACAGTATTAAAACAGTTAATTTGTTGCATGAACAGATACACACTTAACTATGGAAAGTTCTTAGTACTTCAGAAAATTACTTCATATATCCATGCCCTTACTGCAAAATGCCTTTTTTGTCTGCTACAGACTACATTGACAGTGTCTTAAAGTATTTGTGTGTTTCGGAAGGTATCACTAATGTTATAGAGGAACTTAAAACCAGGTTCATTATATCAGATGAAAGGCCTTTTAGATATAATATCCATTCTTTGATCACAGATAGCAGAGAGCTGCAGAAGACATTAGGAACTTAGCAGGTAAGTAGCAATACCAGTTCTCTGTTAGAGAACAGCATCCTGGGTCATATCCATGTGCAGTTCAAAGATTCCTTAAATCACAGGTCATATTTTTGCAATTAAAGGTGTGCCATGGATTTTCTTCAGTAAACTTCAGCTGCTTTTTGAAGTCTTGAAAACATGTAGCACTCACAATGTCCTGCAGGCAGGAATTCCTTGACTTACCTATATAGAGAGAAAACAATCTGTTTTACTTTGCTTGTTTTGAATCTATCTCCTGTTAGTTTTGTTTTTGGTTTCCATCTTTATTTCACTTAAGTAAGTGAGACACTGTCATGTTCATGTGAAACCATTACACATAAACTTTTTGACTGTACTAGAAGCAGGAACACACCATGGTGTGTTCAAAAAACATGTGCTTATTTGTAACATGGCTTGGACTCATAAATAACCATTTAAGTACAAAGCACTGCAAGAAATATGTACACCATTTGACAGTAAATCAATATTAAATCTCGATGTCTTTGATACCATTAGAGAGTTATGTTATTTTTCCCCCATTTCATACTTCAATTATCAGGTCTTCTCTTTTCTTACCTCCTATTTCTACTTCACTATAACCAGCTGATGGATTTGCTGTCCTTTCTTCTGATGATAATGCCATCTACTGACGCTGGCATTGCTTTTCCTAAGGGGATTAATATACATGAGGCTCCATGGTTTGTCTTTGCACTATGAAATAGCTATCCATCACTGCTGGATATCTGATATGTTCCATGAAGCTTGCTTTGAATATAACAATGTCTCAGTTACACTACAGAGGCAGCTAAATGATACACAGCCTCTTTTAGGAACTGCATTGCAGTATTCACTCCTGATTAACTGTGGACAGTTCTGTCTCTCTGCTTCAGAAATTGATTCTAATCAATGAAAATAGTCCCCTGCTATTCCCAGAAACATGTGAATCATCAGTATATGCCTTTTGTCCAAGTGTTAGCCTTGTATATTAATAAAGGGAATGTGAGGAAAGGTGGACAGTGTTCTTACGCAGCATTGTTTCCTGTATTGACTATATTAAGCCCCCTTTAGTTCAAGAACTGTTCTGGCTGAAACAGGTTATGAATTGACTGCTTGTTGTGTGGGGTTTGTTTTGGTTTTGGTTTAGGGTTTTTTTGGTTATATTTTGGGGGTTTTTTGGTTTGGTTTTGTTTGTTTCCGAGAACTAGGAGGGTGCTCCAGAGCTTAGTATTTGGGCCAGTCCTGTTAAATATCTTTATTGATGATGTGGATGAGGGAATCTAGTGCACCCCCAGTAAGTTTGCAGATGACAGTAAGTTGGGTGGCAGTGTTGATCTGCTGGAGGGTAGGAAGGCTCTGCAGAGGGATCTGGACAGGCTGGATCCATGGGCTGAGGCCAAGGGCGTGAAGTTCATTAGAAAGAAAAGCTCAGGGTGTAGAAGAAAACACAAGGCAGGTCTTCTTATTTCCCTGCAAACATATAATGGGCCTCTTAATGTAATGAATAAATGACTAGCGCAAGTACTGTACATCTGAAGAGCAGGAGAATGCAGTTACTGGGAGGAGGACAACCAGATGTTTTCTGTTTGTAGCTGCCAGGTACTCAGGCAAATCAGACTCCATTTTATATTCAAAAGAACACAGTCAGTGCTTGACCTATGTATACATTACCAGTAGTTTTGAGCTATATTATCTCACAACACTGAGAAAAATACCATGTCTGAAAGACAAAGTAGTCATTATGGTACAGTACTGTCACTGTCCAATGCAGAAAGTATCAAGGTATTTTCTTTTCTTTATGCCTCACACCATGCAGGAGGCAGTTTGAAAAGGAGAGAGGAACTTTGTGCACTTGACTTGCTTTTTGTTCCATATAGTGTCAGTAATCTGATATTTAGTTGCCACAAAGTATATGTCATTAAAATTAAATTGAAAATTTAACTGAGAATTTTGTGTTCAGTTGTATTCGGTTTCTGATATTTGACTTGTAGCAGGATAGAAAATAATCACCTTCTCATTTTCACAATTTAACTTTTAGGGTTTTTTATAAAATTCATTTCCTAGGTGTTTATAACTTTGGTGAAATTTCTCATGCCTGGGTTTTTCCTCTGTCTGAAATTCTCTTGAACATTTAAATCTTATGAGTTGATTTCACTGAGAAGCACTTACTGTCCAGTTCTTTGTAACAAAGAGATGATTTCAAAGTTGTTACTCTGAAAAAGATAGTAGAAAGTAAAGCACAGGATCATTTCAGTCACAGTAGGATCTGAGGATGTAGCCCCTGTGTTAGATTTACCAGTGAAGTTAGGAGCATTTGTCCTAACTCTCTGTCCTCCAAATAAGATACTGATTAGCTACACTGCTTTGTTTTTCCTTGCCAGAGATACTTGTGTTTGATAAAGTATGTTTCTGGAAAGGCCAGTACTTATATGAATGAGGCTACTTACTATTATACACATCCATCTTCAAAATCTGATTCCAAAGTGTCTTGGGTTGAGCATATGACACCATTTGTTATCTCATATCGCCGCTTTATACTAAACATGAATTCTGTGCCTCTGACTCGAATCCAGGAATTTTCAAGGACATTGAAAAGACACTCTGGCGCTGGGACTCAGGCAGGTTTGTTTTTTTTTTTCTCTCACTCACTCCTAAGCTCTCCGCTCTGCCGCAAACAGCAGAGAGAGAGAGAGAGAGAGGTTTTTTTTTTCCTTTTTTTTTTTGGTTTTTTTTTTGTTTTTGTTTTGGCCAGTTTTTTGGCTCTGGTTCTCAAGGGAAAGAGATGGAAAGCAAAATATTTTTTTTACCTAGCTGAGACAAGGACGTTTTCCTGGGATTTTTTTTCCTTTTCCCTGAAACTGCTTTTTCACCTGTGGTCTGGTCCAGGACACCAAGTCATCTGATCATCGGCATCGCCAGAGGAGGGGCCCTGCCTCGCCCCGTCAACGGGGGACCACGCCAAGGACTCTGTACTTTACACAGGTTTCTCCATTGCAAGTAGTCTATAATTTAATAATGTTCATTTCTTTCCTGTGCCTTTGAAATAAAAAAGGGGTTTTTTTTTTCATTTTTCCTCTAAGGAATTGCCTCTGTCCAGACCTGGTGGGGGAGGGGTGACTAATAGTCTACCTTCCCCCGGGAGGGCACTTTCCTCCTTATATTGTCTCAAACCGGGACACAAAGCAGGACTTGTTTTGAACTGTGTGTCTAAGCATGTTTGGAACACTTTCTGTAGAATCAAATATCTCAAATTGGAAGGGTGCCATAAGGGTCAACAAGTGCAAATCCTTGCTCCTTGAAAATCTGCCTAAAACTAAACTATATGACTAAGAGCCTTGATCAGACACTCTTTGAGTTCTGACAGACTTGGTGCTCTGACTTCCCTGGGGAGCCTGTTCCAGTGACTGGCCAATCTTTTCATGAAGAACCTTTTCCTAATCTCCAATATGAGCTTCCTCTGACACAGTTTCATTCAATTTCCTCATATCCTGTTGCTGGTCACCAGAGCAAGGAGATCAGCACACCCCTTCTGCAGCCCTTCTTGAGGACACTGCAGATTTGTAATGAGGTCACCTCTCAGCCTTCTTAACTCCAAGCTGAACAGACAAGTGATCCCAGTAAAGTAGAAATTCATCTCTGAAAATTCCCTCACAGGCTGGGGAAAACTTCAAACATATATCTCAGTTTACCTGTTTATCACGGAGATATTTTTTTGGGTGGTAGATTTCAGCAGCTAACTGTTACAGAAATCCCTTCCTTACTGCCTCATCCCTGACTAGACTCATGAAGTCAGAGAAAGAGAGGTAAATCATCCCAGTGTCACTGGAAATGGATGTTACAGGAAACAGAATACTTTTTATACTATTCAGATAGTGACAGTGTAGAATACAGGCTTACAATAGAAACAGAAGGAGGTGATACAACATGGAGGATAAGTCATCTTTGTGACAGAATTCTTCCTAGAGCAATGTACTAGAAAAAGCACTCTAAGTGTATACCACATGCAATAGGGATACATACAATCATTTCCATGCAATAGGAAACTATTCCATATTGCCAAAAACCATAGAAAGGCAATTATATCAAGTTGAATAAAGCACCTCCCATGAAATTTGAAATAATTTGACCCATATATAAATGCCTTTCAAATCTGGATTTTAAGTGTTACTTTTCACAACATAAATTTCTAAAAGTTAATTGCAAAATCTTTGGGGTTTTTCACCCTGAAAATTTAGCACATATTTGCTTTAAATATTTGCTATTCTTCATTTCCTTGTGAGTTATCAGGAACATTAGTGACACAAAGATATTAAAGATAAATCAAAAATTGTACAAAGAATTGCTAGAGTTAACAACAAAAGGTACCATGTGAAACACAATGTCATAGCACAAAAGTGCTAAAGGATGTGCTAGTGTGATAAAGGAAAGGAGGATGCTGGGAGAGGTGAAATAAATCTGAGACAAGCAGTTCATGGAGACTCTATTTAGATTATTTGCACTAATTCTTCCAACATACCATTATTTGAAATTGTGCACAGTTCAAACCAATTTCTTTGGTTCTTCCTTCTGCCAACAAGTAAATTGTAACAAAATATGACTCTGTTAGTTTTTCTTTTATTTAAGCATATGTAATGAATTTTTCACAGGAAATAGAGAATGGTGGAAAATTACAACCCTAAAAGACAACAAAATTGTTATGCATTTTTTTTCCATTTTTTTTCCCCCTATGATGGGCTAAATTGTACATGTGTCTCTAAGTATCCATTTTAAGGGTTTGCTCATCACTGATGTGGAAATGCACCTCATCTAGTCGTTCAGAGGGGGACAAATAAAGTAACAAAATTCAGTTAGTTATCTTTCAGATACTCTAAAAAACTGTATAAGAAAGGTTCCACATGTATATAGAAGGTTTCTAGCAATTCCATGCTCAAGTAGTTTGAGAGATCCGTCCTTTGATGGAAGTTTCAGGTGAGACACTTGCTTTGCCCATATAAAATTATGTTCTTGTCTTTCTTCTCAGACATATATAAGTTCATGGTCAAAGTCTGCTTGCTACATAGATCCATCAGCCTTTAATTTTACCTTTGGAGATGCCTCCAGTAATCACTTCAAACTGCATGGTTACAAAAATAGGTGTCTTAGTGTTCCCTTTGTTCAGCTCTTTGTTTGCATCTTTCTGCAGCACAAAGACAGATACAACATAAATAAATTATATAAGCAGTATCCTTTATTTTCTGAGGTTACTGTTGAACAACATTATTTCCACATGGAGTGTTTTGGGATGACATCAGCTATGAAACATTGCAAGTGTAGGGCAATGATTTAACAGCTATATAATGTAAGCTGCCTGGAATCAGATATGCTCCAGCTGCCCACTTCTCATTTTCCCTCAGGATACCAAAACTAGAGATTTACACAATTTTTTTTCCCCGTAAATTTGAGGAAATTAGATATCATTATAAATCTATTGTGAAATTCCTTCATTGTAATTAGAGCCAGACATCATAAAACAAGACCTTACCAAAGGCATTTGAGATTTGGAAAGAGATTATGTATTGGTTAGGGGGAGGGTGATAACAGATGATGGCAGTATCTTCACAATGGGTTGCATCAAAACCACAGATGAGAAAACCCCAAAGTGTACAATCCCAAAATGTTCTGGGTATGCACTTAATTTTTATTGCATTTATAATACTTTTTCAAGTTACTAATTTTTTTTTTTTTTTTTGGGAAGATGGTATGAGTTTCTATTCCTCAAGTTCCCAATAAGGTCTGTAGCTGCTCATGTAAAAGCTAAAATCAACAAAACAAAGCAATATCATCTAAGACACAGGAAATTTTTGGAAACCTTGAAACCTTAAATATTTCAGTAAATCCATGATTTCTAATTCTGTCAATAAGTAAGTATTTCAGTGAATTTCCCTGTGTGTGCAAACTGTATTTTCACAACTAAAGCCTAACTATACTGTGTTGAAACATATTTTAAATTCATTTCTGTCCCTTTTAGGGTTTTTTATTATTTTATTTTGTTAGTCTGTATTTTTGTCAGGGGAAGCCTGACAGTTTTCTTGCACAGTATTTTTTTCAGATGCATGACAGCACAAAAGCACCACAGATGTCAGAAAGGTGTCATTATAGAAACAAATTCTACATCTCTGGTGGAAACACCCCTCATATATTTTTTGCTCAAAACCACTGCCTGCTGTCTGCTCCAGCTTGCCCTGGATAATCTCTTAAATTTCCACGGTGTCTGAGGTAGCTTTATGTCTTCACAAATCAGTGTGCTGAGATTCAGGATATTTTACCCTGGGCCCATTTATCTTCTACAAACAACTTCCTGTTGTGAAGCAGAACTAAAGGGAACCATTTGTCTGTGAGCCGAGTTAAGACCTCGAACACAGACTGCACCACTGTGCACCACTGCACAGACCCTTACTTGTTTGTGAGCAAAGCCCCTGCCTTTCCTTTTATGGTGTAATTTGGGAAAAAAATTTTGGTGAGTTCTTTCTTAATTTATTATACTTATTATATTCTACCACCAGCTGCCAAATAATTTGTAGAGATGCATTTTCCTTTTGTGAATGTGCCCTAAGAGAGAGACAAAAGTAGAAAGGCTATTTGTTTAGTGTATGACAAATAAAATCAAACATTATCTTCTGGAAAGCAATTAAACTAGATTATCTCTCTTAGGTAAAGGTTAATTAACGGAGAAGTAAAAGTTGCATTTTTATTTAACCTCAGGAAAAAATCATTCATTCATACAATACCCTCAGTACAATACTAATCAATTGAATGTTTAATCACATAAGTTCAGCATAGTTCAATGCAAAGTCTGGTTTTACCTTCAACATTCAGATCCTCTTCCAGGGTTGCCTTTCAAACACCCACAAACATCTCCATGCCCACAGCTTTTATTTAGTCCCTCCTCCATTTTAACATCTTAACTCAAAACAGAGGTGCATCACTTTTGATTCAGAGACCTGTATTTCTTGCTCTGATTCAGTCCTGGCACTTTGTATGTGGGTGGGAATCCGTAGGTATTTCTCTGCCTAATTCCTCTATGTATTATCAGTCATCACATAATACATGCCAGGGTGACTAAAACTTCAAATATTCAGGAAAAAGAAATGGTGAAGACATACTGTGTAGACCAGTATAGTGCTTAGAGCACTCACTGACAACAGAGGTGCTCTGAGCTTCTTTCCTTGGATTTTAGAGTTATTTCACAAACACTAGGCCAATGTGTTTGTCCCTCTAAAACTCTGCCTCTTCAAACAGTCCACCAAAACCCCTGCATTTCTGAATTTGTTCATTATGAATCAATAAACTTTTTTTTTTTCTTCTCGTAAAGATCTAGCTTCTGGATAACACATTAGATAGGTGACAGCCACTTGGCCATCATACCCTGCCAGGTAAGGGGTTGTCCGTCCTCCCATGCCCCAGTGAAACCTGAATCTGGATTTCCTAAATACTCACTTGCAGTCACATAAAAGAAATACCAAGTTTCCCCAGGAGACAAGAAAACTTAAAAAGAATTGATGAATGTAAAGATGTTATGGATACATACCCTAATATTCCTAGTTTTCTTATGAGAAATCAATTAAAAAAATGCCTTAGGAAGATATGGTGGCTAGAAATTTACGTCTCCCATTTTACTTCAGTTAAAGATTTTTTCTGGATAGTTCTAAGTATTTTGACTTCTCCAGGTGATTGTTAGGAATCTCACTTTAAATTCCTTAACACTTTTTCTAAGTATAAAGAGCATGACTTTCAGAGACTAAGGTTTTTCAGAGGCTAAATCCCAATGGAAGTGGCTGAGATTACTTTACTAATTAAATTGCATGATAAATATGATGGTAAAACTACTATACATCAACTACATAAAAATTGTCTTATTATGAATACAAAATATTCTATGGTATGAGTTACTCCCCTGAGATGTTTGTGTCTCATTCCCTTATCTTCTCTGGTCATTCTTTCTCACATTCTCAAACAACCAGGAAAGAAAGTATATCGGTCACTTTTTAGTTGAGGTAAACCCTATTTTACATCTGAAAAAATTACTACCACAAGTAGTGGATATGCCACAAGTCTAAAAGAAGGGCCAGAAAAGTTTTTTTGCAATTGTTTCCTTCTTTCTCTCTAAGCATTATATAATCCAGAAATACTCTAAACCACTCATATGGTATATTTATTGAAGTTTAAATTTCTGCAGCCTAATAAATGTGGCATACTGTATGATGGTGTGATGCTGAGGTTAAATATCTCCTGACACTCAATTTCTAGACATTCTATGTTTCTTTCCTCTCCAGAGATCCTGACAGTTATGTGGAAGACAAAAAAAGTCGTACTCAAAATAGACAAACATTCACAAAATCCATAGGTATGAACTGTTCTGAAACTCATTATATACTTTGTATTAATGCAATAAAAGAAACACAAAGGTACACAAAACTTTGCTTCTGACAGCTGCCCTCATTCACAGTTGTGCCCAGCATGAAGCAGACAGATATAATTATAGTAGCTGTTTTGCAAAAATTGAGAGGTCTTCTATGGTGAAATTCAACTAGTGTTTGGAGGGAGTACGGGATATGTTGAATTCTTTTGAGTGCCAATTCAGAAACCTGGTAATTTAAATACACAGCATAAGTTAAAAAGCAGAATAGATGCAAATGTGAAACAAATTAAATCTCTACATCTGATAGCCCAAAAAGAAATTAAATGAGGCTTACATGACATGCATCTCCTGCCAAACTACTTGGAGAAATAGTTTTGCAGCACAATTTCCAAGCACAGTCGCTCCCCCTTAGGAGAATATAAGAAAGACTTTTCGTTTCTGTATACTGGAAGAAGTTGGTGCTCAATATTCTAAATTCAAATGCAACAATCTCCTTCAGGGAGTATAACAACGGGCATCACAGAAGATGAATATTGACAGCAAAAATCTGAACTCATTAGAATCTGATATGCTTTTAGTTCAGGAATTGGACTTGATGATCCTTGTGGATCCCTTCCAACTCTGGATATTCAATGATTATATGAAAAATCACTTTGTATAAAGCAAAAATAAGGTTGTTTTTAGGTTTTAGATGGAGTGTCTGAAGAGAGTGTATACAGACTCTTAAATTAAAAGTTACTGAAACTGACAAATTTATGAAAAAAAATTAGCAGTATTATTAATCATCAATACCCAAATAACCTTGATGTGACACTTAAATCTCATTATTTTGCTCTAGTAGGCAATGGTACTTTTGTTGTTCCACTGCTGTAATAATGATTATATTGCTTACAAAGGTCATTGATTTTCAGGGAAATATCACCTACATATGTATGAAAAGTATTTCATTACTGTGAAGACTTTAAATATCTAATTAGAAAGTGAAAGCTAGACCAGAGCAACTTTATTACTTTGTATTTCTTTTAATGCACTTTTTTTTTCTCCTCATATTCCATTTCCAGGAAGCCCAAATATAATGAGGGTAGTAAGAAGGCTTACTATTCTCAACATCTCAGTAATTAATTACGATAACTTTGTTAGTGATGATTTGGAACCCATCTCATTATTTTGAATCAGTAATGTAATTAGTGTCAATATGATTTCTGGCAGGTGAACTCCAGGTTAGCAAAATCTTAAGAGTTGTTTTTTCTTCTTTAATAGCTTAATGTTCTCCTCCTTGCATTTCTTTATACATTGTTTTTCTTTTATATTTACTTGATTTGACCACTACAAAAATTGAAAAAGACCCATTTAGATATATGATCTTGCTAATATGGAAATGTTCCTAAAACACCAATAACTTCATTAATGACCCATTGAACATGAACCCATTAACGATTTCTTGCAAACAAGGTTTTTTAGCTATAATATATTTAAGTTAAAAGTTTCAAAAAACACTTTTTTATTTTTTAATCTTAAGCCAAAAATATATGCTGTGTCACAATTATGTTATAATGATAAATAAAAAAGGAGGCTGATTCTTCCACTTGATTTACAATCTGGGTAATTTCACAGGATTTCACAGAATAACTATGGTTGGAAGGGACCACTGGAGATCATCTGGACCCACCTCCCTTCTCAAGTAGCATCTACTAGAGCACGTTACTCAGGATTGCGTTCCAAGTAAAAAGGATACAAATGCCATACTAGTCAAATTAGAAAGCAATTAACCAATTTTCTGAATTTCTATAGTATTATGTCATTACTTTTCTGCCTTTGTGAAAACTACTTCTTGGGGAAAAGTCTTAGTAGAAGTTTTGGTGTGATATAGTGCCGTTACGGCACACATTAATTCCTGTAAGCAGCAAATCTCCTCTGAAATCAACCCAACAATGCTCACGAGGCACCTTTTTCCTTCCTGCGTTGTTTCAGGGAATGAAGGCATACAGGAGGAAAAAAATCCACTGTTGATCACGTGGGAACTTCATATCTCAATAATTCAGAAATAACTGGGCTACAGTATAGAAATTTTTTGCACATATAGCCTGTGTCTGCACTGGTGAGATTAATAGTGCCAAGGAAGAGATAAAAGGGCCCAAATGGCCTGGTCCCAACTTTCATGCAAGGTGAAGGAGTTAGCCATGGAACTTTCACAATGGTTCTTTTGGGTGAGACTGGTCTGTCAGGGGGCAAAAAGGGAGCTTAATACTATGGATGGTGCTGCTGTGTGACAGGTGGTCTCAGTGTCAGATAACAAGCATTGCAGTTGAAGCACCACTAAGCTTGAGAAGAAATCTTACTTTCTTAATTAATTTAATCTCAGATTCATCAAAATGCTTAGACAGCAAAGAAGTTCTTGTTCTCTGTCCTGCTCTAATTTTAATAGCCTACATTATATCCTCTTAATTTTTCTCCTCCAAAGCCAACCAAGCTTTCAAAGGTTGGTTTTTACTCATTGCTATAAAGTAAATTAGAAAGTGTCAGTATAATTTCTTCTTGATGTGATGTGAATACCAAGGACTGAAAGATATCCTGGTTATTATGACAATGTTTGCATGGCATAAATGAATAAGGTCTTCCCTTTGTAACAAAATCAGTCTGACTTTGTTCTCACACCAAATCAGTGCAGGACAAATCCTTTGAAAGATGTGCAGGCAAAACCTCTTCCTTTCATGTCATTGTGACTCACTGCAGTTACACTCATTTTACAGCATGAAAACTGCTAAAAAATTGTTTCTTTTCAGGGGAGTTGAGGAGGGTTGGAGTGCATGGATTTTCTTGTTTTTCAATAGCCATATGTTTAGATAATTAAAAAAAATAATTTGCTTTGGTTTTCTTCTGTATTTCTTCTGTGTTTCTTTTCAGAAGTTAATGCAGCAATAGTCTTTTAAATAAATACATGATCAGGATATATATTTTTAATACAGATTGGAAAAAGTATTTGTCTAATCAGTCAACATCGAATGTAAGGTATGTCTTTATTTTTCTGCATTATAGGAGAAAACTCAAAGTATTATTGTAAACATTATGTATTGTAACCAAAGTACAGTGACAACAAAGGGACTGGAACAAGGCATGAAGGGGAAGGAAGTTTGAGCTTAACTGCCTCAAACATTTGTTGAGTGCATCCTTTGCTCTGCCCAAATAAGTGTTCATAATTAAACTTTGTTTTTACTTTTAAAATGATATAAAAACTATAAATGATGCATAAGCTCCCCATTTCTTGCAGAGGTCAGCGTCAGACACCTGTCTTCACACTTTTTCCTGCACTAGCTTCTATTATTCACATATTGTTATTGAGACTTCATTTGTTTTCTCCCTAAAACAGTACTGTTTTCCTACATCCAAGCTCTTCATGGCATATTACACTTCAAAATTTGGTTAATGTAATACTCAGAAACAACAATCTGGCATTTTTACTATCTCTAAAATAAAAGTATATAGTCCATAACGAAAAAATAAAACGCAGTAAAACAAATTCCGTGTGGACACAAACAAAGAAAATTATTGACTGAGAACATGGATAAAGGGCAAGATGAACTGAGAAAAAGTCCTTCAACAGTCTGCAGAGGGAGGAGGAATAAAGCCTATTCCTTCAATCATGCAAATTGCCCCAACACAGTGCAATTTAACTTATTTTCACTGTAGGATTTTGTCACTAAGACTTTCCAGGATTTAAGATTATAGAGATCTTAGCCTTAAAAAAAGGAGGCTACTACTGCTTTCTGTGCTGGAAGTGTAAAATAATCCTGTAACTACTTTTGTCTAAAGACTGAATGACACCTTCAACCACAGTATCAGCAGTGTAAAACTCAGCAAACAGCTCTTACACACTATTGTTCCTGTAATGTGTGCATTAATGTCCCTAAGGGTGTATTTATGGGGATAGGCCAAATGATTCCAGAGGAGCTATAACTGTCTTTTAAATCAAGGATGCATGCACTAAGGACTCCCTAAGCACTCATTGACACTGTCATGCCAAACAGCTCCCTTGACACCTGCACTGAGGGAGGTCTTCCATTTTCAGTGGCAGACAGGGAACCTGGCTACAGCAACCCGGCTACAGCCCCCGTTAAGCTGCAGTCACTCTGATCATCAATATCAGCACTGAATGAAAAATTCTACTAGCAAACGCAGACTCTGAAAAACTCCCTTAACTCTAGCATTCAGTGTCTGCCTTGTAATAAGATTAAAGAGTGTAAAAACACTAACATAAAAAATCCTGGGATTTTTTTAATAAAGCAACATTTCAAAGATATGTTCCTCATAAGAGAAAAAACCCCATTAATTTATTTTCAATCTACCTTTCAAAACAGGTAGAACAATTACAATGTTGCCTTCTTGGAGTTTATTAAAGTTCTGTCTTTTTCCCTCATTCTGAATTATCTTAAAGGAGCTAAAACAGAGGCATATGCACATGCAGATACACATACACAAGATTTTTTTTCCCCAAAATACAAAGACAGAAGAAATTAGATAAATGCATGTCTCCTCATGTAACAAATTTATTTTCTTTGATAAGATATGAAAATTGTTGAAAAGCGTGTGTTTACACATAGGCATAAATAAAAATCCAGAAACATTATTTATAAAACTACATTATGCACATTTCTAAGCTATGTATATATATTTCAGTACTAGCAATGCAGTTTCCAACTCTATTTGTACATTTTAGTAGCAAAAGCTGCCATTAATCACATCCTTCAGGAGTTACTCAAGCCCTAATGTACGAATATTGTATAGCTATAGCTGTGACAAGAGTGAGAGATAACTGTAACTATCCATTTTACTTACATTTTGTATTAAATACATGTCTTTATTTGCTTGGAGACAACCTGGAGCTCTGCATGTCAAACAGGCACCTTATCTAGAGCAGGGGATTGACACCTCATTGCAGAGTTGTCACTGAGCCACCATGGAGAACCCATTCACTTTGATTGGCCTGGAAGCTGCTGCTAAACCTGGGAAAGAGGATTTGACTTGTATAAGAACAGGCATGACAAGGACATTGGGAATAGGAGCACACCTGTTGAGAACATGATGTATTGGATAGACAAAAATTACACTGTTAAGTGCAGGCATATGTTATGCACACACAATCTTGGGCATCTCAGGTCTTTGTTATTTTCAAAGGTCAGTTAATGTTTGCAAAGTTTCAAATGAAAATAAAATATTTGGTTGAGCCTTTTCTACGTAATATTTTTTTTAATATTTCCTTGAAGATTTTAAACGAGGAATACCCTAAGCCCACATACAGCTCCCAGGTGTGCCGTACTGCTTCAGGTGTCTGTGACAGCCAAATATTACTGTCTTTGCTAAACCAGTCAGAAGTCTGGAAGTATGTCCTGGAGCCCCTAGGCCAAAAATCAGTGAATAAATTCCACTTCTGTCTCATCGGTATGGTAATACATGGGATTTGCAATCAGTTGTGTTGTACCAGGCTACAACAGTCTCATGTTTTCTTCAACACTGAAGTCACTAGTTTTATGCTATCAGGCTTTCAAGAATCAGCACCCTAACAGAAGGATAATATTAGCTGAACACTATCTGTCGGGGAATCAGTTAATTTATTTCCAGGGAACTGATGATTTTATATCATTCCAGGGAATTGATGATTTATTATAACTTATGCTAAATTATAGTAAATTAAGTTTTGTGTCATCATATTGTCATGATTTTGTGATATAATCAATAAACCAAGTGCATGATTTTTTTATTATTATTTGTAACTTTACTTACTGTATTGACCATTCTGCCAAAGTGAGATGTTGGTTTCAAGTGGAACACAAAATCTCACCTTCTCAGACTCCAACCTGAGCTAATTTATCTTTTACTGAAATTTACTATCCAGACAAGTGTTTAGGATCTTCATAGAGTCCATAGATGATTGCTTGAGTCTCTAAAAAAAACCAAACAACTGTTTGTATTCTGGAAAACAAAACGACAAAGCACATGACATCCTCTTAAAAATAATTGATATCCAAATCTGAGCTTTGCACTGCCAAAATTCAAAGTTATATAACTTCATCCTTAGGAGACCTCTTGAATAAATCCCATTCTTTCTTACAAAATGTACTGCTGGGAAAACTTTCATTTCAAAAAAGTAGAATCTATTAAATCCTTTCAATTTAAAGTATAGACTCTATGTTAAAACACCTCCTTCAATAGACTGGATAGGATTTCCTGAAGAACAGATTTGTGAGCAGTCTAAGTCAGTTTTATTGAAGGTACTCTGGCTTGTGCAAGTGTATAAATATTATTTGCAAGACGGACTGGATCTTTATAACCTACCTCCAAGGTGAATATCCTTATCAGTGGACTGCTGGAGCAGTCTTTGGTCTTTCACTTTCCTAGCAAACATTTATCCTGCAAAGTCAGAAGTTTTACGTAGAAAACTGATTTCAGTAAACAGTATAAGTTATATTTGCTTGCTTACATATTGGTATAACATAAAATATTCAACTGAAAATAAATTAATTCTTTAACAACATGCAAATTTTTCCTAGGAAACCTAATTGTTCAAGTTATATCAGGAAATTCTATTCATTATAGACCTACTAAGTCAACATCTTTCATGAACCACATACTGTCTAGTATTATACTTGAAATCATGAGTGCTTATTACTGTAGTGCAAGGAGAGGGTGGGTTGAAATCCAATCAGTCAGGTCAAGAATGTTAACATCCCAGATAAATTATTTATTCTTTGCTTAGGACAAATAAAAAGGTAGAGTTAGATTTGTTACTTTCAGGAGACATCTAACAGACTAAACCAAAGTTCCTAATCTGGATGATATCATCCCTTGGGGTCCTAATTTGGCCAGATTTGAGATAAACACCAAGGCACTGCACAATGTTAGGTTGCTGCATGCATACTTGCAAAAGGAAAATTAACTGCTATATAGTGTTTTTTGGAAGAAAAACATAACAAAAGAACTTAAGTATCAAAGTTAAGTACATGCAAACCTTGTTTGAAGGCCTTCAAAGGCCTTTGATTTAGCTGTGACTAGATCAAGAATAAGTATATAAAGTAGGTTGCTGTAGCAAGCACCAAAATGTGAGTGAAAATTAGGCTCAGACCACTTCAAGTGTCATATCTTTGTTTATATGCTTGCTCTATATTTGTATTTCAGAATAGAAGGTTTCTTGATGGAATTCGTGTATATCACTTTTTTCTAATGATGTCTCTTTTAGTTTCTCTTAAAAAAGGCAAGAAAGCCTTGAGGATTTTTTTATCTTTTGCTATCTTGGCTTGAGGATGAGCTTTATTTTAATTTCCCTTTTCTCATTTCTGATAGAGAGATTTTGTCTCTCAGGACCAGGCCTCAGGAAGATTGCAAAGCCGATTTTCTCCAAGTCTGACAACAGTGTTAACACTAAAATATAACATTAGCTAACCTTTTAAAGAGCAATGCAAAGTGCAAATAAAAAGATATCTTTAGAGACTTTTAAGCCACCTTTCATTCACACCATCATTAGGAACAATAAATCAGATTTAGGTTTTTCAAGGTTTGGTGTTTCACTGGAAACCATCTCATTCATTTTCTTTGAAACCAAGCTCTATCACACTCAGCTCTAGACTGGAGAGGCAGCCCATGAAGCTGAGAACCTAGGCAGAAGGAGGAGGAGAAGCACTCTAGAAAGATGTAAAAAACCCTTTTTTAACAGGTAGACTCAGTCTCCAAGTCCTAAAATCCTAAAAGTCATTCAGGTCATTTGCATCCTGATCAAGGCCCTGCCCAAATACCCATTAGAGTTTTCATAATCATCATCTGAGTTTAAAAATTGGATTAAATGAGTACTTAATGTATCACATCACAGTTAGAAATTAAGCAGCATAAGAAAGGCAAGTGTGCTGGTTTAAGCTGAGGTAGAGTCAGTTGCCTTCGTGGTGGCTGGTATGGGACTGTGTTTTGGATTTGTACTGAACACAAAGTTGATAGTACGGACATGTTTTTGTTATTGCTTGGCAGGGTTTACACAGAGCCCTGCACTCCTGGAGATGGCTGAACACCTGCCTGCCCATGGGAAGCAGTGAATTAATTTTTTGTTTTGTTTTGTCTGTGTGTGCAGCTTTTGATTTCCCTATTAAACTGTCTTTATCTCAACCCATGAGTTTTACAGCTTTTGCCTTTCTGATTCTCTCCCCAGTTCTGCTGGTGGGGGAGTGAGCAAGTGATTGAGTGGGGCTTGGTTGCTGACTGGGATTAAACCATGACAAAAAGCTATCAATACAACTGTGAATTTCCATGCTTTTTAGAAGAAGGAAAAACCATTATTATCCTGACAAAACTATAGTTATTTTTTGAAGCTATCAAACTGAAACATGCTGGAACCATAGAATTAATTTCCCTCAGCTGCTCACTATATGACACTCTCCAGACTCTTCACCAGCTCCGTTGCCCTTCTCTGGACACACTCCAGCACCTCAATGTCTTTCTTGACGTGAGAGGCCCAAAACTGAACACAGTACTCAAGATATGGCCTCACCAATGCTGATTACAGGGAAACATCCACCACCCTGGCCACCTAAGTACACTGCTGGCTCATGTTCCATTCCATCCACTCTGTCCCCAGCCTGCAGCACTGCATGGAGTTGTTGTGACTGCAGTGCAGGACCTGCTATTTCACCTTGTTGAGCCTCATTTTGTTGATCTCAGCCCATCAATCCAGCCTGTCCAGATCCCTCCGTAGATCCTTCCCACCCTTCAGCAGGTTAACACTCCTGCACAACTCAGTGTCATCTGCAGACTTACTGAGCGTATACTCAATGCCCTCATCCACATCATCAGTAAAGATTTTAAACAGGACTGGGCCCAAAACAGATCCCTGGGAACTCCCACTAGTGACCAGCCACCAACCAGATGTTGGGCCTTGTCTTGGGTTGAGTGTATGACGCTGTTTTGTTATCCCATATCACTGCTTTATACTTAACATGAATTCTGTGCCTCTGACTGGATTCCAAGAAGTTTCAAGGACAAACACGGATACTCCTGTGCTGGGACTCAGGCGGGTTTGCTTTTGGTTTTTTTTTCTTCCCTCACTCACTCCTAAGCTCTCAGCTCTGCCACAGAGAGCAGGGAAGAGAGAGTTGGGGGCTTGGTGGTTTGGTTTTTTTTTTTTTCCTTTTCTTTTTAAATTTTTTTATTTTTTTTGGCCAGTTTTTTCCTTTTTTTTTCCTTTTTCCCTGGAACTGCTTCTCAACCAAGCCCGGGACCAGGACAGAAAGTCATCTTAGTGCCAGCACCGCTGGCGGAAGGGACCCTGCCTCGGCCCGTCGGCAGGGGACCACTCCAAGGACTCTGTACTTTACACAAGTTTTTTCTTTCGCAAGTAGTTTATCATTTCATGTTGTTGATTTATTTCCTATATCTTGTAAATAGACAGGTTTTCTCTTCATTCTACCTCTAAGGAATTGCCTCTGTCTGGACCTGGTGGGGGAGGGGTGGCTGATAGTCTGCTTTCCCCCCCCGGGAGGGCATTTTCCTCCTTTTATTGTCTCAAACTGGGACAAACTGTCCATCCAGACAGTTTTAACCCAAAGAATAATGCACCAATCCAAGCCGTTGCCAGCCAGCTTCTCCAGGAGAGTGCTGTGGGAGACAGTGTCAAAGGCTCTATTGAATTGCAGGTAGGAAGAAGATTCTAAAATAAATGGCTTCTGATTAACTATTTTCTGACTATTATATATAATTGTTACAAAACATTATGGTTAAAAAACCAAACCAACAAACCAAAACTAAACAAACAAAAAACTCTATGAAAAAACTCCCTTAGTCACAAAAAGTTTAAAGACTACTTTTTATATTTTGTCTTTGTAATGAAGAATTGTTTAAGATTGTAGAATAAGTACTACATAAAATACTCAGAAAACCTTTATTATCATAGTTCTAATTTGAATAGCAGGTGATCCCGATATAAACTGCTAATGCATATACTTCAGGTGCATCTGGACAGCTCAAGCAATTAAGAAACATTTTCCTTGCTTATCTCATGACACCAGAAGAGGGGTACAGCTACTAACTTTTGAGACTGAATTGAAAAGAGCCATTGAATGGGTAGATGTGTATTTCATAAAAATAGTTTTGATTTTAAGTAGCACTTATTTATATTTTCGTCAAGGTAGATCAAGTAAATAGTTCTTCCTAAAAGCAAATTATTCAGGTTTGTCAGCAATTTCTCCCACAGATTCAATTCACTCTTCAGGTCTTTATTAAACTGGATATTTAATTTATATAATCTCTTCAACTTTTCACTTTGCAGCTTTTAGTGAGCTTCTGATAGTGTGGTGTAACTGATGATGTCAGTAGTGAATGACTTAGGTAGTGAATTAACCCAATGTTACAGAAGAAGTTTTCATGGTAACAGTTTGATGTAACCGCTGAATCTTACAAAGTGCCTAGTTACATCAGCTTTGAAAAATAGAATTTTTACTTGAGATGTTTATTTAGTTAATCAAAACCAAACTTTCCAAGAGATAATGTCATTATAGCTGGAGGTATTCAAACATCAGATTAGTTCTTACAATAAGGGCGCTGGTTTGTGTGATGCAGGTTTTTCCTTGTTGCTAAATGAACTTAGTGAATAAATAAACTCAGGTCATTGAAGTTAATACTCGTGCTTTTTATATGTATACACTAGGATAAATCGTTTTAGGAGAAGGAGGGAGAAAGGGTGGAAGCAAATCAGCATTTACTTTTCAAGATTATTTTATAATGTTTCTCTCACATGCTGTTTTCAGCAGTAGTTCTGTCAAACTGTAGGCATTTTCTATGTATTCAAAAATGGAATGCTTAAGTTTAAGACTTATTCAAAGAAAAACAAAATAATTTTTTGGAAACCTAACTTTCAGTGATTTAGAAATCTGATCTAAATAATAGGTTCAGCCAGTGCTGCAAATGTGATGGAAAGAACAGGTTAATTAATTTGCAATCAATTACTTCCTTTATGTTCCCCCAAGGTAAGAGTTAGTCTGTTGCTTTTCAGCACATGAGATATAACACATACTGTAGTACTTGAAGAAAACAACTGATAGATCAGTTTGGGAGGGTACTGAATACCAAAAATCATTTAACTTGATGTCTAGTACCCCTCCTCCTTATCCAATACTATTTGCCTTTTGCATTTAAGACAATTACAGATTATGAAGTTTGAAAATGAACAGGATAAACATTATACTAGGGAAAATTAGCCCAGTTAAGAATAAAAGGATGGGTATAGCTAGGAAATCACCCCCATATTCAGAATAAAAATACTTGGGTTTTCAGAGATTTAGATGTTAAAACTGTGTTAGTCTTTCCCTCTGTCAGATAGACAACAGCACAGAATGACTTCTTATGGTCAAAAGTCAGTTACATTTTATCATAATTTTCATATTTCTGATTGATCTCATTATCATAATTATTGAAATTATTGACATATTTTTTACTCTCACTTTCTCACAAGAAATCTGAAACTGCATATACATATATACACACATACATTGGAAGCACGCTGGGCTGCAGTGATCTTGCACTGGTGGAGTGTGCATTGCTGAGGAATATGGGAGGAGAGTTAATCCCCTGAATTTTAAAAAAGAAAATTTCTAGCTCTTCAGGGAGGTAGTCAGTGAGATGCCCTGGGAGACTGCCCTCAGGGACAAGTGAGTGGAATAGAGCTGACAGATCTTTAAGGATGCTTTCCATAGAGCACAAAAACTAGCTATTCCCAGGAGCAAGAAATCAGACAAGGAAGGCAGGAGACAGGCATGGCTGAGCAGGGACCTGCTGGTCAAACTAAAGAGAAAGAAGCAAATGCACAGACAATGGAAACAAGGATGGATGATCCAGGGAGAGAATAGAGGCGAAGACTGGTTGTGTAGGAATGGGTTGAGGAAGACCAAGGCAAAGAAGGAAGTGAATCTGGCAAGGGACATGAAGAATGCAGGAAGAGCTTCTACAGGTGTGTTAACCAGAAAAGGAAGCTCAAAGAAGGAATAGCTGCTCTGATAAACATTGTTAGCAAACTGGTAAGNTGTTAACCAGAAAAGGAAGCTCAAAGAAGGAATAGCTGCTCTGATAAACATTGCTAGCAAACTGGTAACAATGGATGAGGAGAAGGCTGAGGTACTCAACAATTTTTTGCCTCAATCTTCACTGTAACTACTGTTCCCACACCTCTTGCGTGGATAGACAAATGAGATGGGGACTGGGGGATCAAAGTCCCAAAGTAAGAGATCAGGTTTGTGACTACCTCTGGAACCTGAATGTACATAAGTCTATGAGACCTGATGCAATGCATCCCAGAGTTCTGAGCTGATGTATTTTCCAAGTCACTCTTCATGATATTAGAAATGTCATGACAGTCAGGTGAAGCCCCAGCTGATTATAAAAGGGAAAATATTGTAATCCATCTTTAGAAAGGGCAGAAAGTACGACCCTGGGAACTACTGACCTGTCAGCCTCAGCTCTGTGCCTGGGAAGATCATGGAACAGATCCTCCTGGAAGCTATGCTAAGGCACATGAGGGACAGGAAGGTGATTTGGAACAACCAGCATGGCTTCAGCAAGGGCAAGTCCTGCCTGACCAACCCAAAGGCCTTCTATGACAGAGTGACTACAGCAGTGGACAAGAGAAAGGCTAGAGATGCCATTTATTTCGATTTCTGTAAAGCATTTAACATGGTCCCCCACAACTTCTTTCTCACCAAGTTCGAGAGAGATGGATTTGATGGGTGAACTGTTAGATGGACAAAAAAGTCATTAGATGGTTACATTCAGAGAGTAGTGGTTAGTGGCTGAGAGTCTTAATGGATAACATTAAGTATTGTCCCTCAGGGGTCTACATAGAGACCAATATTATTTAATATCTTCATAATAACATAGACAAAAGGATCAAGTGCACCCTTAGCAACTTTGCAGATGACACCAAGCTGAGTGGTGCAGTTGACACACCTGAAGGATGGGATGGCATCCAGAGGGACCTGGTCAAGTTCAAGAACTGGGCTCATGGAAATCTCTTGAGGTTTAACAAGACCAAGTGCAAGGTGCTGCACCTGGTATCAACACAGGCTGCGGATGAACAGATCAGAGCAGCCCTGCCAAGAAGGACTTGGAGGTGCTGGTGGAGGAGAGGCTGGACATGAGCCAGAAATCTGCACTCGCAGCCCAGAAAGCCAAACGTGTCCTGGGCTGCACCCAAAGCAGTGTGGGCAGCAGGGTGAGGGAGGGGATTCTGCCCCTCTGCTCTGCTCTGGCGAGACCCCACCTGCAGTGCTGCATCCAGCCCTGGAGTCCTCACAAAAGAAAGATATGGACCTCTTGGAGCAAGTCCAGAGGAGGCTCACCGAGATAATTAGAGGGATGGAGAACGTCTCCAGTCAGGAAATGTTGAGAGAATCAGGGTTGTTCAACTTGGAGAAGAGAAGGCTTAGAGGACACCTAATTATGACCTTCTGATACCTGAAGGGAGCCCACAAGAAGGATGGAGAGGGACTTTTTACAAGGGCCTGTAGTGACAGCACAAGGGGAAATGTATTCAAACTAAAAGAGAGTAGGTTTAAATTAGATATTAGGAGAAAGTTCTTTAGTGTGTGGGTGATATGGCACTGGAACAGGTTGCCGAGAGAAGTTCTGGATGCCCCATGCCTGGAAGTGTTAACGGCCAGACTGGATGGACCTCTGAGAAACCTGGTTTAGTGAAATGTGTCCCTGCCCATGGCAGGGGTGTTGGAACTAGATTTTCTGTAAAGTCCCTTCCAACCCAAACCGTTCTATAATTCTACATACACTGTGCATGGAGTGTTAAATAGAGCTCAATTTATATCCATTCAACTGTCCTCTCTGTCAGCCTTTTTCTTTAATATTAATTTAATATTTTAGTGGAACACAGCAAGTGTCCATGGTTGGGAATTTTGACTCAGTGACTTAAAAGAACATGCCAGATACAAGGTTGATACAGGTTGGTTGATACAAGCATAAATAATAATTATTGTAGTATCTCTTTGATAACAAACAGGATAATTTTACCAAAACTTGGTATAATTCTGACGTCTCTTGCAGGTATCCTATGGAATATTTTACCTGTTTCAGAATGACAAGCAAAGAAGCAGAAAAATGATATGGCTTTGAAACAACAATCTATCTTTGAGAATTTACTTTTACTGATAGGGCCAAAAAGTAAGTGTATCACAGGACGCTTGTGAAAAGCGTGGTAAGGAAGTAAGAAGGTCAGAAAATGAGAGAAGTGTACAAATCCTGTAAGACTGTAAAGAGAATAGGAAACTTGGAGAATCAAAGTACAATTCCTATGAGATCCTGAAGAACCACATCCAACTACTTTAAAGAAAATTACATAGATTTCAAAAATAGAGGATTTATGTAAAGCATTTAAGAGCACTAATTAATAAGCATTGATGTTGGCCTTGGCCAGAGTTTAAGAGTTTATTAGTGTTTCTTCTCATTTATACAGTAGAGGAAGGCATTCCAAGGGCTGATTTGATTTTGCTACTAGTCTTCTCAAGTGAAGCCTGCCTCATATTTGTAAGTAGTGAAATTTATGTTATAAATCTTGTCATCTAAATTTATCCCTCTAAGAGATAAGTATCTGGTCCAAGTTAATCAACCAGACTGTCACTACAGTCAGAGAGAGTTTCCATTTTAATAATGATTTATTCTATTTATGGTACACCCTTATTTCAGTATTAAGTAGATTTAAGTTCAAAAAATCTCTCTCTCAGCACTGGCTATATAGAAAACTCAGATCATTCTCTTACTCTAGATATTTGCTTTTCAGCTGTCTAAAATGTAGAAAAATAAAACTTGAAGTAAGTAAAGGCTTTGAACTACTTTCTATTTTCATGAATCAATCCACAATGTTTGTCTAAAACCAAACAGAAAATACATTGCCAGATTCAAAGACCTTTTCAATCTCACATTTTTATCTCTTAACAATGACATTTTATGTCGCTAGAAGAAGCCCTTTCTCACCCTTGATAAATAAAAGCCTGAAAGCTGATTCATTGTTTCTCACAGCAAACTCAATGGATAGCTCAGTATGAATCATAACATCTTTGTGAAACTGTTTTATAAAACTTCCTTGCATGAGTTGGATCTTCCCTAAGTCCAAAGTTACTTTTCATGTACTGAGGTCTGGGCCTCTGGGATATTTGTAGCCTGGAGGGTAGAAGAGGGATATGGAGGATTTGCCTTGATTCACTACTTTCCTCTCATTTATTTCAAAAAGACTCACAACTAGGTCTCTTCCAGGTTTGTTTGCTGTAGTGCGGGGCTCCTGAAACATCTGCCAGAACTACAGATTTTGCAGTATCAGACTTTGATTCATGCCTACATATTGCATTAAACATTTCATGCAGTGGCCTGTGCGATCCTTTCATCACCCTCCTACTTGAGCACGGTCCAGCTGTATTCCTCTAGTGTGTTAACTTGTATGCTCCTACAGAATTTCATGTTTGGTCCTTGACTATACTTCTCAGAGGGATAACTATGAACTATGAAAGCACAAACTGGTTTTCACATATTACAACTTGAGGGAATAGGAATTATAATCTCTCACTAGAAATGACAATTCATATAATGTTTAGAAATTAACAGACAAAAATTGTGAAATAGGACTACACTAGCATTTGGAACATTGATAGCTTTTTTCTTTAACTTTTTTTGGAGGCTAATCTCTAAATATTTGGGTAGTTTTTTATGATGTTTTCATTGCACTTGGAAAACAAGGTTTTCTACTCTTCAATCTACTGTCCACTAAATGTGATGCTGGTGTTACTCCTTGATTTTTGTTTAAATTCTGAACTCATATAGCTCATGTTTTTGGTTTTAACATTGGCATGACTTTAAAGTCCTGTACAGGTACTAAATCTTTCTATTCACTAGATAAACTTCACAGATAAAAGGGAAATTCTATTGCTTTTAGGATTGATGCACAAGGACATATATAGACATTAATATCAGAATGCCATTAATAATGTTATGCAATCCTTTTTCATTTAAAATCTGCTCATTATCACAATATTCCTCAGGAATATATTTTACTGAATAAAAAATCCACTTTCAGAGAAATCATCTTGCTCTGTGCATGGAAAATTAAATGTCATGGTCAATCTTGTCTTATTACATTTTCCATTTTAAATAGAAATGTAGTATGGCTATTGAATGAGATAACTTATTTTCAGTATTGAGTCTCAGCTGAGACGTTACAGATAGCATTGCTGTTACTGACAGCAGAAAAGTTACAGCTGTAATTTTTGGGTGCAGTACAGTAACACCAAGAAGCCAAACTGATATAAAGATTTGGCATGAAGAACTGCAGATGCTCAAAGTGTAAGACAACTTACACGTACAAAGTGTTTTCAGTCTGAGCAAATAAGGTTGGAAATCTCCTAGAGAAAGTGACATTCCAGGCTATCTAATATCAAATTTTCACTTACTGAGTTCACTGAAACAAACTGATGAAAACCAAGAAGCTTCAGGAGAAATAAACATTAAACCCAGCTAAACACTAGATCTTAGGACAGTCTATTATAAAATGCTTATCTCAGGAAATAGGTTGAGAGCACAAGGTATACACAATCAGAAAATCAGTCAGCTGTTCATTCAACTAGAAGGGTATTACTTCACCCACTAAGATTTAAGCCCACATTTAAACACACTGTTTAACTAAAAGCTAGGCACATACTAGAAAAGAAGACACTGAGGGGAAAAGTCATGCTTACATTAAAAAAACCCCAAAAAACAAAAAAGCCCACTTTGTTTAATATTTTTTTACTGTTTTGATCAAACAAGGTAGAACAGAGTTCTACCACTGTGCTTTAATTTGAATGACTTAAATATGTCAGATGAACCACACCAGGCAGGTACTACTACTTATTAAAACAAAAAACTGTGGTTCTCTACCTCTGACAGTAGTTTCCTTTAGAAACACTCTATCCAGATCAAGTTGCGGTGGAAATTTTGTCATGACTACTACATTTACAGCAAAAGATAGTAATCAAGAGAAAAGGATAAAACAAAAGGTACTGCAATGTTACTTTGACTATCCCTTTCACAGTAACACACTAAACATTCAAGTATCTTAAGAGTAGTCAATAAGTCCATAATGAAGACAATCTGGATAGCTTTTAACCAAGGAAAATCAAAGGCAAGGGAAAAAATGCTTTATTTTTAAGCTGTGAATGGTCTTGAAGATCCAACTCAAATCATTCTGTGATTTTATTATTCTATCTTTGATCACATCAGTTTAATGAGAAAAAAACATACAAATGTAACATACTGTTCAATTTTACTTACTACTAAATTTGATACTGCATAGCACTGCTATGAAGATTCATACCTCATCCTTGGATGAGTAATTACTTTGTAAGTATGGCACAAAAGAGCAGTGCCAGCTTATAGTCTTGTGTCATGGGCTGCAGACTCAATTGATGGGGTTTTATTAGGGATAAAGAATCAGCTCACACTGTTTCTCCTTCTACTAATTTTGTGGGTGGTAATAATTAGCAGAGGATTTGGCAGACAGCTGGGGGCAGAACAGTAACCTCTTAAGTACCCTTACATGATTCTTCAAAGCTTATTTGTCAGTCATTAAGCTTGTCTGTGTAATGACTTCCATTAGAAGAGTCATGCCCTACTGATGCATCTTTTGAAGCATCTTTGTTAGAGATTTGTTGTCATGGTTCACACACATGCAGAAATGAAATCTATTATGGTATTGACTAGGTCTAATATTAAGCAAACTAAAACCACATTCATTGTTACATGTTGCTTACTGTTGTGTAATACTTGTTCTTTGAATTTGAAATATAAGTGTTTTGAGGCAGGAAATGGTTCTTCAGACTGTATTTTTGAAGTACATAATATAGAAATGGTTGAGGATGACAACTGCTACCATCGTATAACAAGGGCACATATAGTTATCAGCATTTTACAATGCACACTTGCAACAGAGAGGACCAAAGACAGCCACCTCCAGCCTATAAATCCAATATTAAAACATTCAGATGCAGTTTCAGTCGATTCCAATGTCTGATGTGGAGTTGTTAGTGAAGAAGTGATGAGGGTGAGAGTCAATTGGCAGAAAGTGTTGCACAGGAAGTTCTACATGAACATGAGGAAGAACTTCTTTAAAGTGCAAGTGACCAAGCACTGGAACAGATTATCCAGAGAGGTTGTGGAGTCTCTCACTGGAGATATTTAAGAACTGTCTGGATGCAGTCCTGAGCTATGTGCTCAAGGATGACCCTGCTTAAGCAGGGAGATTATACCAGTGGTATGTTTGCTCTAAGGTCTAAATTCCAGCTACCGGAGAATCAGTCCCCTAGGTCTAGCTGCCAGAGGTTGGAGGGACAGGGATTGTGTTTGTGCATGCACTAAAAAGTGTAAGTGACAGTACCTGGAGGAGAAACTATGGGCTGCAGATCCCATAGGTAGATGCAACAGGAGAAAACAGGGTGTATGGGGATCTGAGTGCAAGCAATGGGAGTAGGATCTTTGGCAGTGTTATACCTGTCTGTGGCAGACTATGTGTCTGGCCATGTTAGTGGCCTCTGTGAGTGTGCTAGGACGAGAGGAATCTCTGGGTCCTGGAGTCTGCTGACCTTGGAAATTCTCACAACATTCTTATTTAGGGTTAAATGTAACTTTCTTTTTTTTTAAATTATTTTTCCTTCCTGAAATCCCTGTCTAGTGACAATATCAGCATAAAATCATGTCATATAAAAATGTATACAGAATGGCAATTTTCCTAAAGCAAGATACAAACACAAAATATAATCAGATATCACTTAAAACAAAATTACTTATAGCAAGATTCCTTAAAGCAATGTTAAAGATATAGATACATGTGACAAGTCATTTTAAGCACAATTTGGCTTTTTTGAAATGCCAATTATTTCTATTTAATCTAAAAATGTATTATCAATCATTCAAATTTTTGTTTTAATCTTTATCATCACAGCAAATATAGAAAAAAGCTCAAGATAAAGTTACTAACTAATTACTTCTGGAAGTAAAAGTGGTATTTTTAAACTATGTAAATGTTTTTGCTTCCCATTTCAATGGGGGCAGACTGGGTACTTTACAAAAATATCTGGTTGACAGAGATAAATATTGAATTATTGGATACTACCAGAGTAGTCAAGCATTCAGAGCATTTAATACATACCTTGATAAAAATCTGCAGTGTGTGTGTTTCAGTTTTGCACCTTTAAAATGGAACTTAAAAGGATTAAGTCTCTCAGCTGCAGAGTACTGCTTCATAAAGTTCCAGTAAATCTATTTAAATTAGAGGCATTTATCAAGGAGAGTAATTTCTAATTGATATTTTGAACATCCCATATATTAATTGCAGGGCACTAGTTCAGACGTCAACTGACAATAGTTTGATTAACTTTTTGAGAAACACAGTCATTTTATATAGTATATTAAATCAATTGTATCATTCTGAGGGACAAAATGTCATAATGAAACAATTAGGTGGTAAGTGATGAAATAAATTGATCACGAATATATTTGATTATAAAACCTTATCTTTCACAATATGTTTAAGAAATATTGCCAGTAGACTTACTAATTCATTATGGACATGGTATTATTTTTGATTTGGGAAGAACTGTGACGTATCATATCCTTAAAATTTTACATTTTTCTAGAATGAGGAAATAGTTTGCAATGATTAATAATCACTTGGGATTGTGCCTAGCATATTTGGAGTAATAGAATTTATTAATTTGATTAATTTAGTCAAACAAAGCAGCTCCAGTTTTACAAAAGAGTCTGAGACTTAATGCTCATTAACCTCAAGCACCAATCTATTTTTTCAGAAAAGACATTTTAAATTATCACTCTTTGATCGCATAAGGTACCAGAATCTAAGGGTATGTATTAGACTAGCAAGTCTGTGTGTGGGTTGGATTCAGTACTGTGACTTTTATGAACCAGTTTGTGGTGTTCAAGGTCAGGTTGGATGGGGCTTTGAGCAACTCAATCTAGTGAAAGATGTCCCTGACAATGGCAGGGAGGTTGGAGTAAATGGCCTTTAAATGTTCCTTCCAATTCAAACCATTCTATGAGTCTATGATGATGCTGGAGCTTCAAATGCACCTCTGTCTCTGGACAGCAAGTCCAGTAGTCCTGCCTGGTCCTGCCAAATCAGTGTCATAATACAAATCCTGTCAGAATGTTGCAGATATGCTATGGCATGCAATTGATCCTTGAAAATCAGCCTTGCCTTTCTTCTGTAGTTTCAGCCTAACCCAGCCTCCCTAGATAGCATAAAGAAGTAGTAGTTTAAACGTAGTAATAGTTTAAAAGAAACAAACCTGTGAGGGAAAATGACTTTACATATTTTTTCCAAACAATTATGAATTACTTGATATTAAAAAGTCACATTAATCCTACTAAAATTTATCAAGACAAAGCCATTTATATACTTTAACCAGAAATATCATATTATAGTTTTCTAGGACTTACTGCAATGTCACTTTCAGCTTGCAGTTTTAATCCAAATACTTCAAATGTCTTTATGAACAGTTATGTTTAGATGCAATGTTACCTTTATGTTTGCTAAGCTTAGTGCTTGCAAGAGGAAAATGAAATGTTAGTCATTACTTCCCAAAATTCCTGTATCAGACGTGATGCTAGTGCCAATGTGCAGTTCTTAGAGTATAAGGATTCCTACAGATAAAGGAATTGAAGGTTCCTGGCACTGAGATGATGGATTCATGTTACCCCAGAAGAATGCAAAATAATGATAAATCCAAATAATATTAAGTTTCTTTTGTATTCCAGAACATGGGAGAATACAGATATTAGAGAACCACAAGAAATGTGAAACAAACTCTGGATTTTAATAGAGACACCAAACAACCTCCAAACATGAATTTAAGGGCAATATTTTGTGGCACCTATTAGTTCAATAGGAGTCTGAACCTGCCTGACTCCCATCTCAAAAACTTGAACAATCAAAGGATAGTAGCACATAATTCCCAAACTCGTATAACCCTGCATCTTTCTTGTTATTGTTATAAGAAACTATGTTGATAGTTAAGTTCAATACATTTTAGGTGTCTGCCCGTTTGTATTTTTATGTTTTATCACTATAAATACCATTTACTTCTCGGGTAGAAATGGGTATCTCACATATACTGGCCATCACCTTCCACCGGAATCCACCATTAAAGATACAGCCCTTATATCTCATTTCCCTTTATCACACCATGCCATACAATGTGATTTGTAGATTTCCATGCAATATATACAATATTAGAATTATTCCAAAGAGGTGAAGGTGGGGAATGTCTTAAACACATCCATAAAAAGAATTAATATATTAGTTGACTAGAATAAAAGTTGTTTAAAAATTGCCAGTTTTGGAAGATTTAGATTGTCTAGAGCTGCTGTAATTAGAGAAATCATTCACAATAAGAAATCAGTAAGTTTGTAACAGTTTGCAGAGGAGTTTCTGCTGAGCAAGCAGCAACTTAATAAATGTAACTAGTAATAACATTTCATGTACTGCAATTCCATTTTGCATCTTCGCTTCTAATAGTCATTCCATATTCTAAATTGTATTTTTGAGTATGAACCTTTGCCTTCTTACTATTGTTACAGAAAATCATATAAATTATACCATCCACAAGGAACTTGGTGAAGTTCACTGAAAAAGAAAGTCTAAACAATTCCTATAGGTACGCATTTATATTGCACTCTCAATCTAATGTAGCTGGCAGCACTGTTAATTTACTTCAGGAATAGAGTGATCACATTACTTAAAGAAAAACAGCAATGGGGCTTCATGTTATTGCTAACAGCCTCAGATATATTAAGATATAAAGTCAGGTAATACAAAATCCTGAAAGGGGAATAAACCAATTTGTTTTACTACAGAAGCCTGTAATTAGGAGGAAAATAAAATGTTTTTAATATGCAAATATATTCCCAAACCAGCCAGAACAGAGAAAATGGACCATCAGCCATTGGAAGAGAGGTCAAGGTTTCTCTCAAGAGGCGTAGCACCATGTGATGTGGAGAACCTGTAGCTTGTTGGTGGAAAATTTTTCCACTTCTTCACTTCTTGCATGAAAAACACCAAACTTACCTTAGAAATATGTATTAGCACCAGGATATAAATATACCCTTGGGACATACAGCTGACACAGCCATCCCAGGAGGCCTTCGTCACCTGGGCATTGGAAGAACTGCCCAGAAAAAAGCAACTGGTATTTTAACTTTGTGAAGTTTTCAGAAGGCCTGCTCATATTCCCTTAAATTGTTTCATAACCATCTCTGTTCCTCATTGACTATCACAGTTTTGTAGACTTAGAAATTGCTTTTCCCAATCAGCTGCTCATCCTTACTTGCCATTGTCCCAGCTGTAGCATTTAGGACAATTAGGGCTATTTGACAGACCAGTTCTGGTGACAATGTGTTTCATTATCATGAAAGAAATGATGATGTCATAAGCATTGAAGATGAACATTACTGAAAGAATCAGACAAAACACAGATATATTTAATCAGGAATGAGAAAAGTAATTCAGAAAAGGATACAATATCTTCAAATGAGGCTTGTAAATTGCATTTTATTTTCTAAAAAGTATACTGGAGTACAGAATTACCCATTAAATACAAACCCAGGGGACACATCCCCTGAGGTTGATCTGAACAGACAAGTAAAAACAGCCCAATCTGACAATGAATTTCTAATCAGTAACCTGGCAGTTTGTTTCTTACTTGCCACAGATGTTTTGTGTAGTGTTTTCTGCATATTGAAGATCAGCTGTGTCTGTGATTTTGCATATATTAACAAAAAAACTTTTGCCTCTTGCACTTCAGAACGGAACTCTCTTCAGAGTGAGGAAGTGCAGCAGAGAAACTGAACATATTTGCCTTGCCAAAGGTCTTTTCCTACGTTACTGATTAGAAATAAACAAAATCTCTTTTACACAGCTAGCTTTTACTCTTCTTTTATAGGACACACTTTCAGACATGAGAAAAAACTAAAATTCTCTCTGTAGTGAGCCATTCCTCATACTCAGTTTGTCATGGAAGCCCCTATGGGTTTACTTAACACAAGTCCAGACCTTTTGGTTCCTGTTAAGTCTAAAATATTAAAAAACCTTCCAGCACACTGTCTAAAAGATATACCTGCCCCTATGAGACTATAGAACACACTATAAGTTAAGAAACACATAGAAATAGTTAGGTGGCACCATGAACCCTCTATCTTAATTCAATCTGTACTTCTGCAACAGTCTGAGGCAAATATTCCAGTTTCAGATCCTAAAAAGAGGCTGTGTCCAAAAGTGACATGGTTTTGTTAGGCCATCCTAATTATGTGAAAAGAAAAATATGTTCATTTTCTCTACAAACCATACATCTCTTAATGTTTTTATACTTCCATGGGTACAATACTACCTCTATTATATAAGCTTTCAAATGCAGAATTAAATTCACAACAACGGTTAATTAACCAGGTGCAAGACCCCTCTGCTGCATCCAGCTCTGACATCCCCACCATATAAAGGACATAGATCTGTTGGAGGAAGTCCAGAGGAGGCTCATCAAAGATGATTAGCAGGATGGAGCACCTGCGAGGAAAGCCTCCTGTGAGGAAAGGCTGAGAGGATCAAGGTTGTTCAGCCTGGAGAAGAGAAGGCTTAGAGGTGACCTAATTGGGGCCTTCTGATACCTGAAGGGAGCCTACAAGACAGGTGGAGATTGACTTTTTACAAGGGCCTGTAGTGACAGGACAAGAGGAATTCAAACTANGGGCCTGTAGTGACAGGACAAGAGGAAATGGATTCAAACTAAAAGAGAGTAGGTTTAGACTATATATGAGGAAGAAATTCTTTACTATGAGGGTGGTGAAGCACTGGAACAGGTTGCCCAGAGAAGTTTTGGATGCCCCATCTCTGGAAGTGTTTAAGCCCAAGCTGAATGAATTTCTGAGCAACCTGGTCTAGTGGAAGGTGTCCCTGTCCATAGCATAGGGTTGGAACTAGATTATCTTTAAGGTCCCTTTCAACCCAAATCATTCCATGATTCTTTCCATGAAAAAATGTAATCATTAGAGTATAGTGTAATTTGCAAAAATCCAGACTGATCCTCAGACCGTCTGATGTCTATCTTTGTTTTGCTAGGGAATATCCCTAAATATTTTATTGCTTTATAGTGAAAATAAACACAATAATGTTTTCACATATTCACAAGTTAACACTTACATTCAATTAAAATTCATTGACATTTTTTTCTCTATTTTGTTAGACAACATCAGATAATTGTGCTGAAGGTACTAGGCAACATTTTAGAAGAGTGGTAAAACTAAGTTAATATATAGAAAGACTGTTTAGGTTTAAGGGCCATTTTCCAAATATCTGATACCTCCTGAGAGAGTACAAATTATTCAGCAGATTATTTTCTATTGGTGAAAAATTTCTCTTCCATTTCTTTGAGGATCACTGAACTTCAGGGTGATATTTATCAGCCACAGGAAGAAACAGGAATCCTAAACAGTCGAGATTTAAATGTTCTAGGTCCTGCAAAGACCTATTGACCTTGGATTCCCACTTCTTACTGCTTGATATGAAGCAGTTTCCTGTCTTCTTACTAGTTTTTGTAAAACTTATTCTCTAGCCATAAAAAAATCCAGGAAAGGAAAAGAAAGCCATAAGACAAGAAGAACCTGTAAGCCTAATTCAAACAAACAAGAGTCTGGCTGGGGGCTCTATCCTCCAAGTAGTTTTAGCATATAACACAATCATTAAAGGCCATTTAACCTGAAAACATATTTACTTTAAATGTATTTGCATTATATGCTCATCTGATCCAATGCACTCAAGGTTCCCTCAACTGTTATTTGAAAGTCATCTGTAATAGTGAGTTGCATAGTAGAGTTTTATAGTTTCCAAGGACCATATTTTGAAAATGGGACTAGCTTCATGTGAGACAGGTACAGTGGTTTCCTTATCCTGTTCCCATCACAGGAATTATCAAGGTACATAAAAACACAAGGTGGATTGTTGTTATGGTTTGAGCCTGGCCAGAGGCCAGGAACTCCCCAGGCTCATGGACTTCCTCCCCCTTCTTGTACTCGGACAGAGGAGAGGGAGGGAAAAAAAAATTCAAAGCGTCCACCAGGTTTGTGATTAAGATCTTCAAGAAGGAAAAAACACAGGCAAAACAGGCAAACTACTTTATGATATAATGAAAGCTACATTTATTATAAAACCAAAGAGAAAAAAAAAAAAGAAAAATTGAGAAGCAATATGAGCTATGGGAAAAGCACCTTCTTTCTACCCCGCCTCACTTCCCCCTCCCTGCTTCCCTCCTACGCAAATAATGCAGGGAGACAGAAGGGGTTTTTNGTTAGGCCAGGTCTTCATATTCTCAAGGATTGGAGTCTTCCCCTGCTGAATGGTGGGGTCCCCTTTTGGAAAGTAAAGTCCAAAGTCCATCCCACGGGCAGTAATGGCCCTCAAACTGCTGCGGCACGAGTCACTCCTTCACAGGCTGCAGTCTTTAAGCATCCCCCTGCTCCAGCATCTCTAAAGGTGGGGCTCTGCACTCCCGTGCTCCTCCAGGCAACAGTGACCCTCAAACTGCTACGGTGTGGGTCACTCCTCCACAGGCTGCAGTCTTTAAGCATCCCCCTGCTCCAGCATCTACAAAGGGGGCTCTGCATTCCCGTGCTCCTCCATGGGCTACAAGGGGGGACATCCCGTCTCACCATGGTCTCACCACCAGCTGCAGAGGAATCTTGACTCCGGCCCTGCTGTATCTTCTTCCAACCTGGCCTGGGTGCTTCTTCATGTTGGTCTTTTAGCTCACATCCTCCTCCTCCCTGGCTGCAATTTTTAGCTGCACAACCAGAATTGTTTTGAACTCCTTCTTAAATATGTTATCACAGAGGTGCTACCACTTCTAATTGGCCTGTGGCATGTCCATCTTTGCAGCCAGCCAGACATTGGCCCTGCAGGACATGGTGGTGGAGCTTCTAGCAGCTTCTCACAGAAGCCACCCCTGCAGCCCCTCCGCTACCAAAAAGCCAGGTCTAGCAAAACTGCGACAATTGTCAAAATTTATTGTCCAATATTTCAAGTTAAGCTGAAATTGTTATTAATATACCTTTACATGCCATTATAGTATCCCAAGGAATTTATAGTTTTGAAGTAGACTCTCAATTCCACCTTGTAAGCAATAATGTGTTACTTTATTCTCAATATGTACCTAGCTTGGACCACACCTCTACCATCTGCATTAGTTGTGTTAAACAGGTCCCCATGGGTCCTTGACCAAGTGGTGCAGAATGTTGATGGCCTTTATGATAAAGTCCATGCCCTTCAATATACATTCCATCCATTCTCAATATTGCAAGAGTGCTCCATGGAGTGAGCACTATCCTGTCATTCTTTTTATTTAGAATTCAGTTAGTTTTGGAGAATTGCCACAAGTGAAAGGAACGAAATTCAGCGTAGATCACAGTCACGCTGTATTTTGACATTGCACAACTCAAAGAAAATCCTCTGGTCTAGCCTGAGTTTCTCTGCCTTGAAATTTTTTGGATTATACTTGGAGCAGAGCTTGGATATTAAGGAACATGTAATGGGGACTGCTGGAGGACCAAGACCACAACATAGCTCATGAACAGAAAGTACATGAGCCTGATAGAACAGGTTTTCCCAGATGAGACTGAGAAAGTGGCCTGATCTTTAGATGCCTGATTTGTACCTGTCATTTGTACCTGCACTTTGTCAAAGTGAAAGGTGTTACCCTTTGCAGTTGTTTATTTTTATTATGGTTATTATTTTCTCAAATCTTCCTTAAATTCTTCTGTCACTTCTAATTATATCTTCCTTCTCAGATACAACTCTTATTCTGGGATTTTCTATTAATTTGAGTAACCTTAACATCAACTCTTTAGAGGCCATACTTGGTTAAGTATGGTAAATTTAGCCTTTTAAAAGTTTTCTTCACTAGAATATAACAGAACTTTATTTATAATAAAAGTGTGAGAGCAATGTGAATTTCCCAACTTGGAGGAATGCAAACAGAGTATTCTGAAAGGGTGATCTCAAACAGTTGCCATTGTGTTATTGCCTTGTTCCTCTCTCTCCTTTGTTTCATGCAGATACCCCAGAGGCAGCCCATGCACAGTCTGTGTGAGCAGGTTTGGCAGCAGAGGGACCTGTCTGGCTTGCAGTGTCCTACAGAGTCTGGAGGCAGTGCCCTGGCAGTGCCTGTGTCCCATCCTGCAGGTGCTGTTAGCCAAGCAAGCACACTTTCCCGTGAGGGGCTCCTTCCCAGGCAGCCCAGGTATGGCCAGTGGCATCCAAGAGACAGCTGGTTAAGTAATCTTTGTGAATCTAATTCTGTGTTTGAAAGTTGATATAATAGAGGTAGTATTGTACCCATGGGGGTATAAAATATTAAGAGATGTATGGTTTGTAGGGAGAATTAACATATTTGAATTATTTGAAAAATAATTAAGGCAGAAGAGTTGAGTGAATAACCAGATTTGATCATAGCAAACAATCTTTCTGTACATAAATCCTTTAAAACTACTGCCTCCTAAATTTTACCATTTTTAAAAAAGTTTATATGAGTGGGGTTTTTAGATATATATAACTTTGCTTTCTGTGACTGCCTAGTTCAGAATGGTTCTCATATCCAAACAATACACTTACTCTCAATGAATGGTTAGAAATACACTTTAAGCAAAAAACAACGAGGTGATGCAGTGATTAAATAAATTGGTAGAGGAATGTTATTAGTTCTGCCAGTTTCCATGCATGCATAAGACAATTGAGTCTACTTCTCTTATCTGTGAGAAAAGGAACTTCTAGTGACAATAGTATATACAAATTAAGTTACTACCTTACTGCAGTAAATATCAAGTATGCCATTAAATTATATTGAAGTATCCAATATATCCTTGTATATATCAAAGTATGTGACAGTTTCTGAAGGCAGAACTTTTCAGTGATGCGCAGGACTGGCAGTGTGACCAACAAGAACAGATATTCTTTAAAATTAAATTACTGTTTAAATAAAACCAAACAGAGGCACTTGGGAGGCACTCAGTTGAGGTCCTTGATCTATAACCAATATGATTGCTTTCAGAAGCATATTAAACAACAACTTAAAAGGTTTTTAAATATTATTTTTTAAGATTTTTCCAGAACGTAACTGCCCAGATAATTCTTTAAATCCAGATTAAATATAACCATGTCCAGCTACTTTTCTTAGGTAAACCTTACTTAAAGACTTGCAAAATAAGCCCATGTAAAACTTAATACTAGGACATATTGAATATTAGAACATGCTGTATTAAATTGTATACTGCTATATAAATATTTTCAATACCCCATATATGTTACAGTATGTTATACTAACAACATTTCTACTTTAAATATTATAATTACTGTGATATAAAATCCTTTCAATGTAATTATGTTGTGGGTTCACCCTGGCCAGATGCCAGGTACCCAACGAAAGCCGCTCTCTCACTACTCCTGCAACTGGACAGAGGGGAGAAAATTTAACAAAGGGTTCATGAGTTGAGATAAGGACCAGGAGAGTTCACTCGAATACCATCACAGGCAAAACAGGCTCAAGCTTAAAGATATGAAAGTGAATTTATTAAACTAACAGAATCAGAGCAGAATAATGAGAAGTAAAATGTACCGTTAGAAAACACCTTCTCCCCACCACTCCCTCCTCCCATCTCTACCTCCTACCCCAATGGTGCAGGGAGACAGGGAATGGTGGTTTTGGTCGGTCCGTCATCCATGACTTTTTCCACTGCTCAGGGAGAGGAGTCGTTTTCCCCTGCTGCACTGTGGGGTCACTCCCCCGGGAGACAGTTCTCCAGGAACTTCTCCAGCGTGAGTCCAACTCACAAGCAACAGCTCCCTGTGAACTGCTGCAACGTGAGTCTATCCCACTGGCAGCAGCACCCCTCAAACTGGTGAGGTGTGGGTGTTACAAATGCATGTTTGGTTGCTTAAAAAATCAGCAGCCAGGGTATCAGTAAAAACCAGATTTAATATTAAGCAAGAGCACCACAAAGTTCATTGGCAAGATTCACCCTACTACTTACAGGACAGTTAAGGGACATCAGGAGAAAACAAGCAACAACAGAACTACAACCACAATCCAGGCAATCAAAACAGCAATGTACTGAGAACTATCTAGGGGGGTGTGTGTGTGTGTGTGTGTGTGACAAAAGAACAGTGAGGGCACAGATAAAAAGGAATACGGCCTAAAATCTTAACAGTACTTTAACTTATACCTTAACTTAATTTATACCTTAAACTTAACAATCTAACAAAAGAACAACACTTAACTTATACGTAACTTATAACCTAACACTTTAACAGAGGAATAACACTTCATATTTAACCTAGCTTATAACTTATGCCTTATGACTTCAAAATCGAACTTAGCAACTCAACAGAACAACACAGCAGCATTTAAAGTAGCTTATAACTTATGGCTTAACCTTACTTACAGGCCTGATTTACTGACGCATCTAAGGCACTTAAACATCTAAGAGAACAGCATTTCTCCCAGATTTGCTATAGCATATGCTCAGGTTCATGCACACAAAGAGTCAGTGCAAGCAAGGTACCTGTGAAAATTCCCCTCAGAGATCATTGAAATACTCACTTTGGATGCCTCTGCATCTCCCCAGTGGGCAAAGGGTCAGCCATGAGCAGTGAGGGCATCAGCCCAGGACTCGTCGCTGTTCGGCGATCCTGCAGGGACAGCAGACGTGAGAGTTCGCTGGCTCTGACAGGCCCCACGCAGAGGGAGGTTGCCGGTCGCAGCCCGCTGCGGTCCAGGAGAGCTCAAAGGGTCTCATTTTGGACCGCTGTTTATAGGGTCGCAAGAGAGTGGCTTTAGTCATAACAATATTTCATCCTGGCCACAGTTTAGGTCAGCACTTTCTTTGAAAATGTGAGAACAGAGATGTTAAAGAAAAAAAGGGCTCGTTATAAATAGTCGTTTGTGGGAGCAGACAGTGTCTCTGATAAGCTCAGGAAGAGCTGAGTCCAGGTGCCGTCCGTCAAGGCCGAGGCCGAACAAGCACTTATCACATTTCTGTGCGGCCTAGAAGTGGGGGGGTGAAGCACCACAGTGCGTCACTCCTCCATGGGGTGCAGTCTTTCAAGGACAGGTTGCTCCAGACTGGGAGCAGGGCCCCTCTCTCCATAGGTCTACCACAGGATCACAGCCCCCCTTCAAGTATCCATCTGCTCCGGGCTGGGCTCCTCCATGGGCTGCAGATGGATCTCTGCACCCCCGTGGGCCTCCATGGGCTGCAGGGGCACGGCTGCTTCACCATGGCCTTCACCACGGGCTGCAGAGGAATCTCCAGCACCTGGNCACGGGCCGCAGAGGAATCTCGGCTCCAGCACCTGGAGCACCTCCTCCCCCTCCTTCTTTGCTGACCTTGGTGTCTGCAGAGTTGTTCCTCTCACATGTTCTTACCCCACTCTGCTCTGGTGAAAATTAAAACAGTAGTATTTTGATTTCTTCTTAAATCTATTATTACAGAGGCGTTACCACTACTTCTTATTGGCTCAGCCTTGACCAGTGGCATGTCTATCTTTACAGCCAGCCAGGGACTGTCTCTGCTGGACATGGTGGGAGCTTCTGGCAGCTTCTCACAGAAGCCACCCCTGTAGCCCTGCCACTACCAAAAGCCAGGCCTTGAAAACCCAATACAAATTAAAATGCAAATTTAAAAACATAACATTTTTAAAGTAAAAATAATATCTGAATAGGGAATCTGCAAGGCATTCTAGTCTCAAATAATTTTCTGTGTGAAATATATGTAATTTGGTTCTGACTTGGTATGAAAGTAAGTTCTGAACTGTTGAGTGGAAAATGTAATTATGAGTTTCAGATACTTATGAAGGAGAATAATTAATCTTATTTTTCTTTTTTTTCTCTTTTTCCTGCAAAGTAAGGCTTAAGAATCTGCAATGTCAGAGTTGCAGTGTAAAAAGTGATGTAACTCATTTACTGTTTTTCGTGAGCAAGAGGGAACACAGATTTTGAGAAAGAAAAAGGCCTGAATGTCCTCAGCCAAATTATTTTTTATTATTCCATAAATCAAATGTATGCTAAGCTGAAAAAGAATGGTTGATTCTAGACCTTGTCAACATAAATTTCACAATAGATTATTTAAAAATGAATTGGGCAAAATGAAAAGCATTTTTTTAAGTCAGTAATCTTGCTTTTGAAATAACCCTTACAGATCAGTAGCTCAGAAACTCAATATTTTAACACAGTGCACTGTAAAATTGTTATGTTCCTAAATCTCATCACCAAAAAGTGTCACTGAAATCTCTGAATGCCTCAGGTCAAAGGAAAAAGTGATAAAAGCAGTAGCATGGAACAAGTAATAAACTTCTTACCTACATATAGCCAAGGTAATGGAACAAAATGCTCAACAGTAGAGAAAATCCCTGTGAGATAGCAAAAAAAACCCACAGCACCTTAACACTAACCAATGCATCTGTATAGAGTTATGCTGGATAAAACTTGTGTCAAGCTGTAGCAAAATATGAAGTCCTAATGAATGGCTGTGAAAAGGAACTATTTAAAAAGTTTTCCTACTGTGTACTCTCTTTTCTGCATTAGAGGATTTTTTCATGTTAAAATAGAACTATGTTTTTTATATTACATCAGAAAACACTAATTTGATCTTTGCAAGCAATCTGCTGTTTAAAGAATCTTACTGAAAATCAGTAACATATTTGCAATTAGTAGATTATAGTCTAAGCCTTGAAGGCATTCCTGGATTTTCAATCATACTAGTGATTCAAAACTTTTCAAACACAAGCATTTTAAACACAACTATGTTTAATAACAGATATATTTTAAAAGAAATTTAGGAATGTACTTTTCAATTGGACAGTACTATCCAATTTGTTCCCAAGGCCTGGAGTAAGTGGAGTTTTTAAACACGTGTGAGTTGATACTAGCTTTAAATAAGTACATTCTAAAATACCTTGATGAACTAGCTTTTCAACTACTACACATCAGGAAGCACTAGCAAACCGGCTGTTGTACTTTATTATAAAGGTGGTATCTTTCAGTTTTAGGACAAAGTGATTTTTTGTGATTTTTTTTTGCGTCCAGCTGTGGTGCTGTACTGAGTTAAGCTAAGTAACCTCACCATGAGTCGAAGGCCTGAGCAGGCAAAGAAGGAAGAGCCACCTTTCAAGGCTCACCAGCCTGGTACCTCCATTAAGGGAATGTGGGTGGTCATTCACATCCTTGTATTACAAAATGTGGTTTAGTAGTGCACCACTTTCTTCATCCCAGTGCAGCTTTTCCTCAAGACAGTATTGTAAGGGTGTGTGGAAGGAGAATGCCTGTTCTTTTAAGGGTGTTTGGTCAAGGACTTTCTTCAGTGCAAGGAAGGACAGCAATGAAGGGAAGAAGCCACAAGCAAGAACATTCACCCGACCTGATAGGTGAATGATAAAGGAGGGAGTGGTGAGACCCAAACCTCATGAGACATACTAAATTGATGAGAGCATGTGAGAGTAAGAGAAGGTTTATTCCTGCGAGGTTATATAATCAGAAATCATACCAATTGTGAAAAAAGGGGAAAAGAGGGAAACCAGAACCAAAATACACAGAGACACAGACATCACAAAACAAACATGGAGATGACAAGAAACAAACCCCACCAGTAATTCTAATCGACAGGCTGTCCAGGCAGGCACCACTTCCAGAAGATCAACCTGGACTTTTTTACTGATAAGACTGTAAACCAGAGGAGACTCAGACAGGGAGGGGTGGGGGAGTGGGACATGCAGGAAAGAGCAAAGCAAGGGAAAGGCAGAAAAGAGTGCAGTTGTCTGTCTGAACCTTGCACCCAATTACCACAGTCTGTCCTATAATTTTACTAATTCTTTTCTCAGTGATCTCTCTGCATAACTTCCCTCTCTATGTATGATCACCAGAGGGACTAAGTGCCAGCTCCTGATGAGAACTCTATGTGTGTGAGTGAAAACTGGTGCCAGCTGCTGGAGTAAGAGCAGGGATACAGGTGTCCCTGGACCAATAATCAACATACTGGGGGGACCTCCCCCTGGGGGGACCATCAGGAACGAGGCAGTGAGAGTCTTTCTGCCGATGGCTGGAGCGTGGCCACAGGTGTGCCCATGTGCCAGCTCTTGGACGGTGACTGTATCTTCCACGATCCTGGGGTGTGCACTCCTATTCCCTGGCAAACTTGATACTGGACCAGTCAGAAACTACCATGGTATCAGGTCCAGGATGGAGTATCAGGTGGACAGGGGGTCCATGCCAGTACATCCAGGGGACTTGTGAATGTGCAGTGCAAGAGGTAGGATGTTTTTGTGTGTGTGCATGTGTGCGTGTGTGTGTGTGCTTGTGAACGTTAAGCTGGACCAGCTGGCAATTGGGGACCTGTGGGGATGGCTGGGAGCTAGGCAGGAGAGCCAGGCGGGCAGGTGGGCCATGCCAGTGCTTGTGGGATCCACAAAAATGCATGTGTACTTGAGAACACGGAGAGTGTCTTCTGTGTGCCTGCACTAGTGACCTGTTTCTGACAGCTGAAGAGGAGGGGGACATGGCTGGCAGTGCTTGCATTTTATGTGAATCCTGCACATAGGCAGGAGGAGGTGGCCATGCTTCTAACATCCCTTCACAGGAATCACCTCCTGTTGTCAGATCTGTGCAAGCATGGCAGTATGGTGAGCTGAGAGCCACCGGTGTACCTTGACCTACAGGCTGCTTAAATCCAGGAAGGCAGATCTCAAGTTCTTTCGCTATTTCACAGACTGATGTCCCCTTAAGTCTCCTCAAGCAGGCAAAAAAGTGTGATATCAGATGAGTACATTTTCACAGCTCCTGCAAAGCAAAACCAGACACCCAATATGAAATGAAGAATGAAGTTCCTACCTCTTAGGTGTTAAAGAGATTATAGCTTGATGTCATCTGTTAACTGACCTCCTCACGCTTCCCCCGATGATCAAACCTATATTATTTCTTCATAAGTGAGCATCCTAACAATTATTTTCCACTTTCAGGGGCTGCACTTTTTCTGCTAGTAACTTCATGTCTTGAGAACATTGCTTGGATTTTACTGTAATTAAGGTGACAAACACCTAAATAACATAGCAAACCATGACATTATTAAACAAGTGGTAACTTATTATAGAACAATATATTAAAGGTGTGCCAAATTAGGAATAATTATGCGGTTATTCACTTTGCTTTTTAAAAACTGCATGAATAATTATTTGCTGAAAATGTCACATCACATAAATGATATTATTGTTCTGCTATATATTCTCTTCTGCTCTTCCTGAAGGTGTGCATCATGTGCACAGTGCACAGGGCATCATTAGCACAGTGTTATTTCTAAAGGCTTTTGGAATAACAAAAAGCACAAAAAGGCAGACATCTGAAAGTGAGGTTAGGCTTGCTAATGTACCAAGCTCCAAGGTTTCCTTGACAGCAAAGAAAACATTCTTGCTTGTGTAGAGGTTGTAACAGATTTCTACAATTTGACCTTACTGGAACAACAGCAAAATTGACAGAGAGAATAAAATGAATAAGCCTTTTAAAGTGACCACTCACAGCAGCAGAAATGATGTTAACCATATTATATGTGAAATTTGCAGATGTGCAAACTATGGTGGTTTTCTTCTGTACTAAGGAAAAGTCTCTGGCCTTTCCCAAAGTATTTGGATTCTATTTCTACATAATATGAGGTGTTGATCTTTGACACTCAATGGATGTTCAATATTTATTTGAGGTATGGACAGAAAGGTAGAAAAGTAAAGATACTTTAAAAGTTCTTTTTTAACTCAAGTCAAAGAACTGGGAAGAAAAAACTCAGACAAAGGATACTTTCACACCAGTACTGGGCAGAATATGTATCCTAATTTCTAAGTATACATTTCTTGAATCTCATCCACACTCTGTTGTATTAAAGAGCTTTAAAGAAGTGTTGCTGGGGAAAGGGAACCTCAATCCATCCCTCTCCTACAACTTTGATCCCAGTCACATCAAGAGATATCCAGAGAGCGATCGCAGGTTAACAGGAGAACACCTGAAGAACAGCACAGAGCAATTCCAGTCACTCCAGACAGTAAGACAGATTCATCAGGGCCCAACTCAAATGCCTCTGTGGAAACACATTCAGCACGGGGAGGAAACAAGAGGACTTAGAGACACACATTCGCTTGCAGGGCTGTCATCTTATTGACATCATGGAGACGTGGTGCCATGGCTCCTATGACTACAACGGATGGATACAGGCTCTTTAGGAAGGACGGGCAGAGAAGATGAGGAAGCAGTGTTGTCCTCTGTATCAGTGAATAACTGGAGTGAAGGGAGCTCCATCTGGGCATGGATGAGGAGCTGACTGAGAACTCAGGATTAAATGGATAGGTCAAGATTAAATGGAGGGCAGGGACAGGTGACAATATTGAGGGTCTGCTATGTCTTGCCTGACCAGGAAGACCAAGCAGATGAGGCCCTCTAAAGACAGATAGGAACAGCCTCATGTTCACCATCCCTGGTCCTCCAGGGGGATTTCAACCACCCTGTTATCTTTTGGAGGAACTACACAGCAGGGCATAAGCACTCCAGGAGGTTCCTGAAATGTGTTGATATTAACTTCCTTCTCCAAGTGATAAAGGAGCCAATGAGAAGAGGTGCTATGCTGGACCTTTGTCTCACCAACAAGGAGGGGCTGGTGGGGAATGTGAGACTCAAGGGCAGCCTGGGTTATAGTGGCCATGAAATGGTGGAGTTCAGATTCTCAGGGCAGCCAGAGGGATGCACAGCAAGCTCTCTGCCCGAGACTTCAGGAGAGCAGACTTTGGCCTCTTCAGGGATCTTCTTCATAAACTACCATAGAATAAAATCTTGTTGGGTAGCGGTCAGTATCCAAGAATCCCCTAAAAGCTCAGGACACATTAATCCCAACAAAGAAGTCAAGCAAAAATGCCAGCAGGCCAGTGTGGATTAACTAGGAATTTCTGAACAAACTCAGATAAAGGAAGCCTACAGAGGGTGGATGCAAACACAGCTAGCCTGGCAGGAATACAGAGAAATTGCCCAAGCATCCCAGGGATAAGGTTAGGAAGGTCAAAGCCTTGATACAATTCTAGTATAGAATCTAGTCAGGGAAGTCAAGGGCAACAAGAAAAATATCAACAGGTACATCGGTGATAAAAGGAAGACTAGGGAAATATGGGTCCTTTCAGGAACAAATAGGAGACCTGGTTATCTGGGCTACAGAGAAAACTGAGGTATTCAACCACTCTTTTGCCTTTGTCTTCGCTGGCAAGTGCTCCAGTAACACTACCCAAAGCAGTCAATGAGCCTATGAAATAAGAGACAATTAATGTCAATGAAATTTATACACATTCATATGATGTCAGATTAAGTTTCAATCTGACATGAACCTATGCTGACACAGAACTAATATCCAGTCATCACTAGGCTGTTTTTTTTTCACAGAATTGTGAGAGGAAAACTGGACTTACTGATGTCTACATAAGAAAAAGGTGGAGATTTTGATTCTTGCGAAGCTGAAATAATTGTCATTGATATATGTTTTGGCTAGAACAGTCATTAGTGCAATCAGAATTGCTACTGGCTGTTAGTCATCATTATGTTTTAAATAACAACTTAATAAGATTAATTTTAGCAAACTAAGGACAGCTTCTTTATTCCCAATTGCAATAATGTTTTCATACTTGCCTTCAGGGCCCTTTCCTTTTACATCAAAGTTTAGATGTTACAATGATCCATTTAGAAAAAAATAAGATAAAAACTCTGTGGCCATATCCCGGTTTGAGACAATATAAGGAGGAAAGTGCCCTCCCGGGGGGAAGGCAGACTATTAGTCACCCCTCCCTCACCAGGTCTGGACAGAGGCAATTCCTTAGAGGTAGAATAAAAAAAAACCCTGTTTTATTTACAAGGCATAGGAAAGAAATGAACAATGTTAAATGATAAACTACTTGCGATGGAGAAACCTGTGTAAAGTACAGAGTCCTTGGCGTGGTGCCCCGCTGACGGGCCGAGGCAGGGCCCCTCCCCTGGAGATGCCGGCGATCGGATGACCGGATGTACTGGAACCGAGCTCAGCTGAAAAGCAGTTTCAGGGAAAAAGAAAAAAAAATCCCAAGGAAAGAAACTTCCTTGTCTTAGCTAGCTAAAAAGAAAAAAAAAAAAATTGCTTTCCGTCTTTCTCACTCGAGAAACAGAGCTGGAAAAAAAACCTGGCCAAAACAAACAAAAAGGAAAAAAAAGAAAAAAACAACTCTCTCTTCCCTGCTGCCTGTGGCAGAGCTGAGAGCTTACCAGTGAGTGAATGAAGAAAAAAAAACCAAACCCACCTGAGTCCCAGCACAGGAGTATTTGTGTTTGTCCTTGAAAATTCTTGGAACCGAGTCAGAGGCACAGAATTCATGTCTAGCATAAAGCGATGATATGAGATAACAAAATGATATTATATGCTCAACCCAAGGCAGGCCAGAAATATTCTGAATTCTGAACATAGGATTTCCACTTTCCTACTCCTTCATACATATTAATTTTAATGATGGCAGTAATTTAACTTTTTATACCCTGTTGATGTCAAGAAAAAAAAAAAGTATTTTCACAGTGAAGGCCGTTAAGGTCAATGTGTAACTTTACAGTAATATTCTGATAGAAAGCTAGGAGAACAAAAAAGTGAACATTTGAAAGAAAAGTTGTGTGTAAAATTTTTTAATCAACATGGTACATAATCAGTTGTAGGAGGAATACAAACTCAATCAAACAGAGCTGGATTTGACTCAGGGTCAGTGCAGAAGTGCCATCCCTGCCCTGGGAGCAGCACTGGAGGTATAAGGAAGGATCTGAGGACAGAGATCAGAGACTGCAGCTGAAAAATATATATTCTTCACCTGAGGGCAATGGCAATGCAGGGTCAAACATATCAGATACTTTACCATGGTAAGGAATGGTCAAAAACATCTGGTAAACAAGTGCCTGGACTTCTGTGATCTCTTGTCCCAACTGCTGTTGCAATTGACTGTCTCTGCCATCTCGTTCCCAGCACTTGACGTACCCACAAGTTCCCACCTGCCAGCCTGTAGCTTGTTACAGAGGGTGACAACACTGGTGTACCTAAAGAAGCTTTCTTGGCCTAAAGAGGCATCTAACAGATTAATTCTCAATAGACATTTAGTTTTTTGCAACAAAGAAACTAACTAGGCTGCATCTACTCTTGAGCCCTTTGAAGCAGTTTCATGCTCATGCCTTCACTGCTTGTATTACCAAATGTTCCTGTCTTTCATATAAATGGCAAATAAAAACTTAGATATTTCATATATTATGAGTCCAGAAATGTCACAAAATATTTTGTATTTCTGGTCCCTCTTCTTTCAAGAATCAAAGTTAGCAGCTGGAAACCCTTATGGAGTTTTGCTATTATTTCTAATTTTCTTCCTACACTAAATTTCGTCCCACCTTAACTTTCCTTCTTTTTTACTCCTTTACATAGGTATATTATGATATCAGTGCATGCTCACAACTCATACATGCTTCAACACTAGGGTACTCTTGCCATATACCCACAACCTTCCTTGGCTTTGGGTTAAAAAGTACTCAACTTGAAGACTTGAATGTTATTGGTAGATGTAAGGTTTTTTCAGCATATTGAATGGTGCTCTGGTATCTTCTCAGTGATTTTTTTTTTAAATTTTAGTTTGGTAGGCAGTTTTTTTAGTTAGTTTATGGGGTTTTTTTCCTTTTTGTTTCAATCCGACAAAATATAAGAAGAAAAATACTTTAAAAAATGTCTGGAATTACTTCAGTTTATAACAAATTACTAGCTTATTAAATCATTTCAATGGAGACAATTACTTTCCTTAAAGTTTTTGTACCACTTATAGCTTATAGAAGCAAGGTTTGGAATCCAACTTCTGGGGTTTATTCCTTTTAGCATTTCCCAAAGTATTTTATTTTCTGTCTTCAGCAACTCAATATTGCCCCATACTTAGCTGTTATTTTTGAAGGGTTTTTTTTCACAAATAACTATAACATAAACACATATTCAGTGTCTCACAAGGTTGCATGCTATATGAATATATTAAAATAACATTTTCCTTGGACTAAATAGGCTTAAAAATTAAAGGGCAAAACCAAGTAAATTGGGAAATAGAGAAATTAAAATTACTATGTTAAATAGGTCCCAAAACAGATCTTCATTCATTCTTTAGTTTTCCCAGTTCCAAGAGGTCCTATGGTTTGCATGGTTACCTTTTCTTTGTGTGCATTTATGTTGTGAGCCTTTATCTTTTTGATCTCTGCCTGTTTCTCCATTGCAAAAACAAGAAAGTTCTTAGAGTATACCTATTAAATGAGAAGAAAAAGGCTCAAGATTAATTTCTTTCTACCTCTCCAACACTTTTTCTTCTTCACATATTTTGTCTCCTACTTCAGGTGTGTCTATTCAAACAGCAATTTCAGTTTTGACCAAAATAAGCACGTTAACTTTTTTCTGCTGCAGCAGAAAAAAAGAATATCCCTAAGCTTCTCAATGCATGTCAAAACGTAGGCTTCAAGCCAAAAGCTTGTACAAAAGCCTCAAAAGCAGTAAACATACATAGAAAACAATGGTGACAGTTTCTAAGCCTGTTCTTCCCGTGCAAACTGCTACTTATGTCATCTGCACTGCTTCTGGCAGAAGCATACAGCAGTTAAAGTGCTCATCATGCTGCAAATAAAAAGCACCCACTCTGAAAGCTGAAACTGGAAGTTGTAAGACTGCCTACTTTTGAAAATTACAAGAATAAGATTCTTAATTTGTCATTTCTCAAATTAAATTATTTTAGATATATAACTCTGTGCATTTTGAAGCATGAAGGTTGTATAAGTTCATTCTTATTCAAAAGTTTACCAGAACTTTAAATGGAAAGCTACTTTATGCTCAGATTCTGATGTGATTATAAATTTCAGTTGATGACAGTGTTGAACGTCTTCAGATAAAACAGAGAATGAGAGAACATTATTAGAATTAGGATCAAGAGAGGAGTTCACATAGACCTCAATTACATTGGAACATCTTGATTTTCTTAGATTCATCCAAACCTAAGGAAAATATGTTGATTCCAACAAAAGTAATCTTTGTATAAAAATTGCAGAAATCTTTAATTCTGTCTCTCTTTTTTCTCCTTTCCTAAATGATGCACCTTTCCAGAAAATTATGTTCTGGGCATTGCACTGATGACCAAAAATAGGTAGGTCTTCATCATGTAGCAGGCATCTTTTTTAGACTATGTGTACCTTATGAAGGTCTTTTGAAACTAAATTGAGAAATGTTACACTCTGTGAGTTTTCTGTTACACTGAATGCTGTTATTTCTATTAACTTCAGGAGAAACTGGGCTTGTTCAGCAGCACCAGTTATCAATAGGGATTTAAGAAAGGAACAGGATTTAGTGCTTAAAGAGAAGAATCCTAAACTTGAAATTGTTAGTATGGACAGCAAATAAAGAACAAAAGTATTTTCTGTGCTTAGAACACCTGAAAGAGAATTTGGGAAAACACATTTTGGATGCTGATTTCTTCACTGACATTGTTGACCTTAGCTATATCAAGGAAATAGTATTTCCATTCCTTGCTGCAACATGAGAACTTCAATGTTTTCTGTTCCAAATAGTTATCCTCTTGAGGTGACAAACTCTCCAGGGCAGAATTTTAACACCAGGTTTGCACATTGTTTATATATTATTGCAAGGCAAATAATTAACTAGATTTGTACTAGGAAAAATGTGTAATTAGTATATTGAGTATTTGAATTGCTGTTTTTTAGAAATATCATATTTTGATGATCAGAATAGTTATTACAGTCTTCCACACCGTTCGTATTGGTGCCCCAGACCATCTTGGTTTATGTCGTTCCTAATATTATTCTTCTTTTTACTTTTAGCATAATTATTTAATTAAGAAATATTCCATTCACATTAAACTGTTATCTCTAATATGACAAATATATAGGTATACAGATTGATATTATACCTATAGAAAAAAATAAAATATATCACAAAGGAAGTATTTAATAATTGAGCAAACACTACGCTTTCAATAACATGTAAATTAAGCATCTTTCATGATGTTAAAAGAGTTCCACATGGATGACATAGAAAATGTATGTCTAACTGTGTAGAGGACCAGTCCTAAGCCTGTTGTGTCTCAAACATTCTCAGTATTGCTGCATGCAAGGTGTGATTGGAGGGGAGTGTCCTGCGCAGGCGGGGCAGCGCTGTGCTGAGCCACCTTCCTGCTCCGCCTTGGGACTCGTGCTCAGTCTCCCCCCAGCTCACTTCCTGCAGAAGAGCTGGCTGTGCATGCATGAGCCAAACAGCGCGAAAAATCTGTGTTTACATAAGAGGTGTGCACAGGTTAACTGTAAAATAAAGTGTATCAGGCCTCCTCACTCTCTTTTTCCTCTCTTTCTCCTTTGCTCTCTTTGTCTTGCAACGCCAGCTCCAGCCCCACACGGCAGGACCAATATGGGATCTATGGACTGGTAATATTTTTTTTAATTTCCCTTACTTTGCCTGAGAAAAGCACTGTTATCATACACTACTTTGTATTCCATGCTGAAGTTTTTTCAGGAAGTGGGGAGCTAAAGGAGGTGTTTGTCTCTTGAGAGCAAGCACCTTTGAGCAGTTTGTTTTGGGAGCTGAGAACTTACTGAAGTGTACTGAACTAAATTAAGGGCTCGTTAACCAACACCTTTGGAGTCTAAGCAGTGTGCTGGTTGCCAGAGTTACAGAAAACTATATAATAAAACACAGAAGACTGTTACAGAAGTTACAGAAGACTGTATAATAAAACACACATCCCTGACACTTGTCTTTATTCAGCCTGATGAAAATTTATAAAGAAAAAATTATTTCAAGGGAAAATTATATTCTCAGTAACTTCCAAATACAGGAAAATAAGGAGAAAAGTTTAGGGGCACAATGATAATCAATAAATAATATGTATCACATCTAAAGTCAATACTTCACATCTGAAATACTGATTTTTTTATAAAATACTTTTCATCTGCTAGCAGCTGTTAAGTTTAAAAATCTCTGTCTTCCAAAATTCTTCATTGATCTGAAAATCTCAGAGACTACAGGTTACCATTAAAGGAGAAAAGTACAAAACACCTGCATGGTTTTTTTCTAGGCTTAAAAGTGTGGAGAAGTAAACTGCATTTTGCAGTGCATAATATAATTTTTTTTTCAAAAATCATAGTATAAAAAATAAGGTTGACTGTAAACTGATGCTACCAGTATTAAAACCATGTCTTATGAACCAGCACATATAGACTCTACTATTAAAACAGCAAGCATTAAGGTATTTCAAAAAGTAGTATTCTAGAATTTCATTAACACAATTATACAATTTACTTGAAGGAATTTCAGTTTCCTTTTGTTTTAACTGAATGAGTAGATCTATTTCCCCCACACATTGTGCGTGATGCATATGACAGGGTTTCATATACATGGTATTATCTTTACATTTGATCAACTCAGTGTTGGTTTTGATGGTTACTCTTCCCAAATTTCTTCAACATTTTCATGAAAGAATATTGCATTAATACAATTTCTATTAAGTGCAAATCAAGACGAATTACTCCTTGCAGTATCATTTAGAACAGGTCTAAACTTACTGTAGAGCTGTTAGAATAATGCAGAATCAGTATAACTGAGTTGGTACAGTTTTAATGGGATAGAACCAGAACTACTCTTTCTCTTACTTGTAAGTTTATTTTATTTAGAAGTATATATGCAAATCATGGATATAAAATGTTTTATCCTATCAGTACTTACATTACATTAAAATTATCTGTTCCATAAAAGTCTGTATTGGTTGACAGTTTAATTAACAATGCAATTGTGCTTCATCAGCAATCACAAAATCTTAATTTTTACCCTCCTTGAAATTCTGGATTCCATTGGATAAATCATTTGCTTTTCTGAGTAAATGTATTCATGTTCATAGAAAGGAAAACCAGACAATCATGTGCTCAAAACCAATTTTTAAACAATTAGTTTAGTCTCATAAATAGCTCCAGAGAACTGCATCAAACATTTATTTTTCGTAAAGAAGATCAATGCAATATCATATCAAAAATGTAGCTGAATAGCATTTATTTGTCTGAACAGATAAAGATTCAATTGATGTTATTTATGAGTAATTAGTCTTTGAATTCATTATTATGTACAGCTAAATTCTGTGAAGTATGGAAAGCAGTGTATGCCCCATAAGAAACAAGGTCTCCCAGTTAGTTCTTGCCTGTATTTCCTGAAGGACTTTAAGTCACTCCTGAAGTCATGTGTTTTGCACAGCTGTGAAAAGAAGAATATCCCAGTGCTTTCAGGGGATGCAATATGTAAATGTTGTGTATAACACCAGATCTGCAGCATCCAGGTCTAGGAAGAGACCCTATTCCAAACAGTATTTTCTTATTCTGGATGCTCTGCATTTTGTGGAAGAAGTCTTTCTATTGGCCCCAAGCAGAGTATGTGACATCCCCATCCAGCAAAGCTGAAAACTGCTGACCCTAATCTCTGTACTTTACACTGTATATGTTAAACAACCAGGTTAGGAGTTTCCTCAGGTATGCTAAGGTAGTAGATTAATAATAAATTCCTCAGCTTTATTTTTATTTGTGTTTGGGATTTCATAATTCTGTTAAATGGTCAATATTAGAGAGTGACTGAGAGGATGAAGTAAAGATGACACTAGATTTTATAAGGCTACGGTTTTGACCTATAGAGTCAGTTTCTTCCTAGTGTTTATTTACATTTTTGAATAAATAAAATGTATTAATTCCCTTCTACAAACGGGCAAAATATAAATTAAATGTAAGCAACATGTTTTTTCTATCCAACCAGTAAGTCCAATGACTCCCATGGCTGCAAATATTTTGCATGTAAAAACCATGCTAATATCACCTTGTTGAGTCCTTTAAGCAAGTATGTCAGAGGGTGTAATTTGCAATAAAGAAATATAATTGCTCTCTATTTAGCAAAGGTGAGTTTTTTTCAAGCTAGTTATTGCTGTAGCTTTTATTTGCCAGAGATTTCTTTACGCTCCTGTGGAAGCAAATGACAGCACCCATATTAAACTACAACTCTGTGACGGAGAGTAGTAAACTGCTTCACCACGAGCTCCTGACTTCCCCGTCCCCAGTCCAATTCCAGTCACTTCAGCAGGGATCAGCTGTAATAAATCAGCTTTGTGCTCATTTCAGCAATGGCAAACAATAAATCACAATAATTCTCTTACTGTTCAGAGAGATTTCAATTCTTAGGAGATTTTTAATCACAGCAGAGAGGCAAGAATGTTAATGAGGTCTATAAATTACCTTTAAAGAGGGTAATTATGTCCAGTGTTGTAATAAAGGCTGAGACAGCTAATATCATTAAAGCAATTAAACACTTTTTTAGATTATGAAGATAAATTTAAATTAAAATATTACTGTAAACAGGGGACCCATTTATTATGAAACAATTGATTAGATAGGGGGCTCAGCTAATATTGCTCTGATTTAAACAGGTTCTGTGAACTTCATTCAGATTTCATAAAATAACAAGACTACATATCACAAGTAGATTGTTATTGCATTATCATCACATGAATCCATGAACAGCATCTTTACTTGCACTCTTAATTAGATCTTGTTGAATGCAATTATTGTAATTTCTTCTTAACTAGCTTCTGTTCATCTTTTTTCTCATCTAGGTTTGTCCTTACACTTCAGCTTTGTTTTCTGTGGCCTGCATTTCTAAAAAAAAAATGAACGAAAATTAAATACCTGGACATTTCTGGATACTAAGCTACAGTCAGATTTCCATGGATACATTCATCACAAAAACATTAGCATCAGAAGAGCTTTTCATGATGAGCAGACATAAAATCTGAATACTAAAGGAACAAGTAAAGGTTTACTATCTCCTATTTAAGCTATATTAAATGACAAGCTGAAATTAAAACCTCAGTGCCGATTATCTGATTTTATGTCCAAAAGTGAAATAAAATACCTTTTTCTTATCCTTTGTTTATTTCAGAATGATCAATGGTTTTGCTTCCTTCAGTACAGTGGCAAACTTCATCAGCAAAAGAGAAAAATATTCCTACACTAATGTATCTTATAGGTTTGTGGTTATGATGTTTTTAGAAAGGAAACAAAGGTTTTGGTTTTTATCAGCCCAAAGATGACATAAAATATAAATTTCTGAGTAACTGATCTAGTAATGCTTGTCTGATTATAAATTGTTTGATGGTGGGAAGCAGATACCTAGGAGATATAAGAGACTAAGATCCCAGGAGAATGGCCTAGGCAGCAGGCTGTGGGTTACTTATGAAAAAAATCAGAAGAAAAAACAAATCAAGGGGGACAGTGTGGTAATGCCACAATATTTTATGGAAGACTTAAATGTTAATGGGGAGAGATCAAGTAAACACGAGCCCAGTTGACTAGCCCAAGAACTGAGACATTCACTTATTAATGACAGACAAATGATTTATGCAATCCTTGCCTCTAGGAGCTGTTCTCTTCCAAAGGCAGTGCCCAGACCCAGCACGCAGCAGACTCTTGCTTTTCCGGGATCAATGAATATTTAACTAGAACAATGAACAAGAGTTCATTGCTGGAAGAAATGTACTGAAAGTCCTTCAAGCTGGGCAGAGGATTCATGCTATGTTCCTACATAAAATGGAGAGGGAAAGCAACATCATATGCAAATGTTTATTGCTTTATTCCATATTTCCATGTGCTTTATTCCATATTTCTTCATTTTATTTATCTATATGTTTTGAAATTATTCAGGAAATTCATTCCAAAAAGTGTTCATGGACATGAACTCTGAGAAGTCCCTAAATCTGGAAAAGAAGTTGTCATTTAAGGAATATCTCTATTTTCAGTACTTCTTTTTTTTATCATATAGTAGTTGCCTGTTGTGGCTTCCTTTTTAAGGCTTTTAACTTCCCATCTGTACTGTTCAGTGACCATAGGAACATCCACTTAGGCCTGACTGTACTCTAAGGACCAAGCAGAAGATACAAGATCTATGTAAGAATACGGTGAATCTCAGGAAATACCTGTGACCCTGGTTAAATGCTGGATATCTTCTTGTGTCTTCTGTTGTTTGTCAAGGTTGCATCCAACCTCTGTAAACATGCTGAAAGACTTAAATGTTTTTGCTCTTCTCAACTCTTTTTTATATGCCCAGGAAGCTGCTGGACTCTGAATTACTTTTCTGTCTTTTTTTTCCAAAATTTGCATTTTCCTTGTATTTTAAAACTAAATAAATCCCCTTTCAAGATGAGATGTACATACAGAGTACATCTCATCAGAGTTTAATAGCTCTTCAATAGTCTGCAACAGCAGGATTATAAAAATGATATTGTAAATATTTTCAAGACAATTTATCCCTGGGTATACGTATATATGAATACAGCTTTAGTAAAAGTGTTTTAAATGATTGTCAGAGGATGTAATTAAGGTAAAAGTGACAGATATATCTCAAAGATATAATCTTAATAGCTGTAACTTTTAATCAAAGCACAGGTTGAATACAAAGATCTACTTGTATCTCACCTAATGTTAGGCACATCAGTGAAGTACCCAAGGAGAAATCTGGGATTCAGCAACAGACAATGGAAAGGAAGGCACATATGAGCAGGGAAGATCCTAAGTGTGCAAAATTTTTGTTCTATTTATTGTCCACACAACCCATAATGTCATGGGTTCCAAATTTAGAATTTCAGTCAAACAGGGGACAGGCTTTTTCTAAGGGAAAAAGTCAAAAGGAAACTAAATTCAACCTTGAATTATCCTCTTAATAGCAAAGAAAAACAGGTGAGCGGACATTTAAAATTGTATAAAAATTGTGTGCCTTTTTTGCAAATTTTCAAAATTACAATTGAAAATAGACAAATCCTGTGAAGGCTGGATTTTTTTAAGGCATGTAGTCCTTTTTACGTGTAACAGAAATTTATATTCTTTTTTCTCTGTAGCCGAGGAAAAATACTTCTCTGATATTATAAGATTAGCAAGGTAGACTAACAGCTGCCATAATATTTCTTGGTTACACAGAGAGATATTCAAACAGGTGCTGGTTTTTAGTTCCATCACATGTATAGTCAAAGGGTAGCAAGCAGTCTTACCCAAACCTACCTAAGTATTTTTTTTTCTATGTCACATACTACATCAGACACTTATCTCCCCTAAGGGTGAAATTGTGGGAGCCTGCTCAGCATATCTAATAATTCAGGAGCAGTTGCCCACATTGTTTTAGGCTTTCTCCACCTCTTGGCCAGCAGTTTCAACCCTGTTCTCTGTATATGCTCCTGTGTCACACCCACCTGTGAAAAATCCAGAAAATAGAACAGTATTTGAAGTATACAGTAGGGACAATTGAATATTTAGCTCTGTTGATGTAATATATGCAAAACAATGTGAGACATCATTTTTATTCTTCTTCATCTTTATCAGGTTGAGGGTTAAAGGGAAATCTCTACTCAAGGAATGAATTATGATGTCTCACAACAAGCAATTGTGCTATATTTGAGTGCTGCTTAGTTAGAAATTTGTGAACATAAATACTATGTGAAACAAGATAATTGTAGGACCTTTTTTCTGGTAGTCTTTGCTAATTGCTGACAGCTATCAGACAATTGGCTCTCTGAGGACTATAATAAATATAGCTCCAGCTGACCTCCAATATAACCCTACATGGTCCTCCTCTTACTGGTGCATATATTTATCTTGCTCAAATGTCAAGAGATTTTAACATTTCAATACAGGAGTACAGGAAAGTTTACTTAATCTAATTCATGAAGTTATGAAGGAAAACATATACACAGGTTATCAACAAACCAAGAAGTCTGGACTCAGTGTATCTGTATATATGTATATATATGTATATATTTATACTTCCCATATCTGTGTTTTTAAGACCAAAGGTATTGATGCTTCTTGTCAGCTAAAGATTCTTTTTGTGCAGGAACTGAACTTGAAAATGAGCACTGGCTATTTCAGAAGAAGTAATCTGGAATAAGTCAGCATCACATTCTTCCTACTCACTAAAGTCAGAATGATCCATGCTCTGGAACTTGAAGTCTAAGGTGATGTTGAAAAGGAAGAGGGACTGATTTGTATATAGGATTTTCCAAACTCAATCTGGCAATTCATTCATCTTGTTCTGTAACCTGCCTGAAGCAGTTACTAGTATTTTGTAGAACACTCCTTGGGAAAGAAAGAAATTTAAAAAAAACCTCAGGACACAATCCATCAGCCAATGATGTACATTCAGTCACACCCAGGGTGACGTCTTGCAAGCTTCACTTGCTGTTAAGGTGCCTCTCATTTTAAGTTTACCTAAACTGTGTAAACAAATTTAAGGTCATTTATGGACTGTAAAAATTAGGTTAATCAAACAATGCAGACTATTTCCATTTCAGATATAATTTTAATGGCAGTCTTGCTTGGGATTCATTTCAGTGGTTGTCTGCTATAAGCCATAGACATAGTTTAATACTCACCTTGCCCAACCTAATGTTCAGCAATAGTTTTCTGGTTATTAATTACAACTCCACATTATAACAGGTGCCCCATGCATCTCACCCCATTTATATTCAGGCAGGCTGGTACACCTCATTCCTATGTGCTCACAGCACCAAAGCAATTACTGCTAAAAGCAGGTGTATTATTCATTGTGCTATGAAAAGTTCTCTTTCTGGTAGAAAGGTAATGAGTACTTGAAAAGAGTAATGTTTAATAATATTCTGTTAACAGATCATCTGTTAGAAATACTGATTAAAGGAAAGAGTCAATGCCAGACCCACATTTGGTGCTCGTTTGCACAGCTCTATTGAAATCAATAACCCTACATAGACGTCCAAATATCCAAGCAAAAAGTGCTGACCTTAGACTGACTCTTTGATCACTGAGAGTTTGCATGAGCTTTCAACAATCTCTAAAAATACATTTGAATTTTCCCAAATGATAGTTAATGATATTAAAAAAAAAAAGTTTTAATTCTGAGAATGTGCCTGTTATGGTTTGAGAGCGGCCAGAGGCCAGGAACTCCCCAGGCTCACGGACTTCCTCCCCCTTCTCGCAGCCGGACAGAGAAGAGGGAGGAAAAAAAAAAAATTCAAAGCATCCAAATGAGGTTTGTGATTAGATTAAGATCTTCAAAAGGGAAAACACAGGCAAAACAGGCACACTACTTTAAGATATAATGAAAACTAGCTTTAGTACACTACCAGAAAGAAAAGAAAAAAAAAGAAATTTGAGAAGTTATATGAGCTATGGGAAAATCACCTTCTTTTTCCCCCCCTCACTTCCCCCTCCCTGCTTCCCTCCTACCCAAATGACGCAGGGAGACAGGGAATTAGGGGTTTTTTTAAGGTTAGACCAGGTCTTCATATTCTCAAGGATTGGAGTCTTCCCCTGCTGAATCGTAGGGTCCCCTTTTAGAAAGTCCAAAGTCCATCCCACCAGCAATGATGGCCGTCAAACTGCTGCGGCACGAGTCACTCCTTCACAGGCTGCAGTCTTTAAGCATCCCCCTGCTCCAGCATCTACATAAGGGGGGCTCTGCACTCCCGTGCTCCTCCAGGCAACAGTGGCCCTCAAACTGCTATGGCACAGGTCACTCCTTCACAGGCTGCAGTCTTTAAGCATCCCCCTGCTCCAACATCTGCAAAGGGGGCTCTGCATTCCCATGCTCCTCCATGGGCTACACGGGGGGACATCCCGTCTCACCATGGTCTCACCACCAGCTGCAGAGGAATCTCGACTCCGGCCCTGCTGTATCTTCTTCCGACCTGGCCTGGGTGCTTCTCCATGTTGGTCTTTTAGCTCACATCCTCCTCCTCCCTGGCTGCAATTTTTAGCTGTGCAACCTGAATTGTTTTGAATTCCTTCTTAAATCTGTTATCACAGAGGCGTTACCACTTCTAATTGACCTGTGGCATGTCCATCTTTGCAGCCAGCCAGACATTGGCCCTTCAAGACATGGTGGTGGAGCTTCTAGCAGCTTCTCACAGAAGCCACCCCTGCAGCCCCCCCACTATCAAAAAAACAGGTCTAGCAAAACCACCACACATTTACACAGCTGAGATTTGGATGCAGATACAAAACTTCTAGAATAATCACCAACCTTTGTATACCACACTTTGAACGAGCAAGTCTTACAGGAAACAAATGGATGACTAAGACATAGAGTACCTTATCCTAGATGAGACTTACTTCAAAGTGCAGGTAAATTTAGATACACAACTTGATTCTTACAGATACTTCTGTATCTGTAATATAACACTGAAACCCTAGAGAAATTTAATTCATATCCTGATTTAGGCCACAAGTTTCAGTAAGGTCCCCTGAGATGTGAAGACCTGTCATTGTTTTGTGTCAGTGCTCTGACTTTCATTTGAATGATGTGCAGATCAGGATGCAAAGATGAAAACTGGACTCCAGTTCAGGAGCATTATTGCCTGTATTCCAAAGTACCTATTTTCAAATTATAAAAATAAATTGCATTTTTTATGAGGCTTCTCTTTTTGGTAACTGACAGGTTCTATTCTTTTTATGAACATGAGCAAGGATTTAAAAGAGGACTTCTTGTTAGTATCCCTCTGGAAATTGAAAAAATGTGAAAGAAGTGAAACCTATAATGAAATAATATAAAAAAAGAAAATTATGGAAAAGTTGTTAGCAGCAAGCAGAAAGATTATTCAAAGAATTCCAGGAATAGTCACAAGCTCATAAAACAGTCAAAAATGAATAATTTAAAATATTGTTTCAATTCCTAATGGGCAGTATTTAAATACTTGGTTATATTCATAGCTTTACTTTTTACTAGTGTATTTTAATATGGCTCTAGATTAAAACATAACAAAATGTTGGACAGATTCCCAGATTTGCAGTATTCAGTTCTTAATTGTGAGTACCTTGGAGACAATTTCAGAAATGTAAGACTGCACAAATATTTCTTGCAGAAAAGTTATTGCCATGTTTTAACTTAAACTGAGGAAGAAATGGTAAGTCCTGTAAATGATTGAAATATAGTTACTTTTTTTTACCTGCAAACTTTCACTGATGTTTATGATAACTATGGAGATGAGTAAAAGTTTGGTTACCAGAGGTAACTTAAAGCCTTATACTTAAAGCATGTGTCCACAGGAAAGTGAAAAAGAAATTCTTTCACCAATTTAAACAGAAATATTTTCAAAGTTGACCGTGTTCCTTCCTGCCCTAGTGAACCTTTATACTCAAGGGGAAGTGCCTGAATTTTCCATTTTTCCTTCTTATTCTCTTACCAGGGGAATTCAAGAGACATAAATCATTTTTGTATGCCTTTATGCAGCTAATTGGTCAATGCCATGAGACCTTAAGATGGCATAAATCATTTTGTGGGTATTTATTCTGTTTATTTTTGAGACTCCAGAATTTTGTACAAGTTCTACTAGTGACCTCCAAATAGAATAGATTTTCATGCCAAATTTTAGAGAAAATACGAAGTAGCTGACAGTGTTTCTTCATGCAGGAAATAAAATACCCAATGAAGTCCTGAGGATGCAAATGCTTTATAACATTGAATGGAATTACACATGTAAGCAAAGTTATGCACATGCTGAAGTGGCTAAGGATGGGAAACTAATTTTTCAAGCCCTTATTTTTGCTGCAGTTCTGCCAACATATGCATGGAATTCAATCATTTCCTCATCTGTCTGTGGAAGGAAAGCTCCCTACCTTGTTCAGTGAGAGAAGGACAATTCCCAAGTACAGTCACTTGACATACTTGAAAGTCTACTGTTTTCATTAGCAGCCATGAAAAATAGAATTTCCTGGTTACACAGGAAAAATTCCCAACTATTTTTGCATATTCATCTGTGGACTTAAACATTTTCTTCTAAGGTAACTTTTAACTCCTTATTTCCTTCAAACATACCAACAAGGCAACATGGCCTCTAGAAATGGAAATATAGAGAAGAAAACATGTATAAGGGTATTTCTCCAAATTGTGTTGTGTTTTGTTTTAAATTGCCATATGTTGCTGGTTAGAGCACGGTGAAAAGAACACCAAAGTTGTGGGTTTGACCCTGTTTGGGCCACCCACTCAAGAGCTGGGCTCCATGATCCTTGTGGGTCCCTTTCAACTCAAAATATCCTGTGATAATGCATGGTGAAAATGATCACTTCACTTTGCGAAATGATCAGTATTTTCAGGGGTTTCACTCTGTTAGAAATTTTTTAAACACCAGACAATTTTGTTAATAAATAATTCAAAAGTTTTCAAAAGTATTCTGAGGTGGGCACCCAGTCTTAAATATACCTTGAGCAACATCTGGGTTTGCATTAAAGATGGAAATTAGACAATAATTTAAATAATTATTTTAAAATCAATATAAACTCATTTCATAAATTTTTGTGACTCTCATAGTTTTTCACAAGTATTGGTTAATGGTTCATAATACTTTACAAAAATTTGGAAGAGGAATATTTGCCAACAGATCAATGATTACCAGATGTGTATTATTTGATGATTACAATTGAATTTCCTTCCATCAAATCCACATAAAATTAGCCTTCAGATGAGTTTGTACATCTACGGACTGTTTTGCTTGGGAAGAGGATTTTGCTGTCATTGGATTCAGTCTGATATTTATTAATAGTTCCTCATTTCTGCATCAACAAGCAAAGGCTGAGGTGTCCAGTGTTTCTTCAAAGAAGGTTTTTCCTTACCTTGTTGCCAGACTGTGGGATCATTGGTGCCTAGAGATCACTATTATGTAAAAATATCTAAAGTGTTTTAAAAAGAAAGACAGCTGCCAGAAGTGACAGTGGAGAGAAAACTGCAATGCTTTGAAGGGAAAGGAAGCAAGCATAAGAAATAAAGGCTTTATAAGAAAACATGATGGAGAACAGAAAAGAATAACACTGAAGAAAAGATGAATCAAGCTATAACATAGGAACAGTTCTGCTTCTTAGTTGTTCTTTATATTTAAGGTAAAAAATCTAATTCTAATAACCTATGTCAAGATTGAGCCCCAAAGTGTGGATACTTCTCAGTCACGTATAATAATGGTTTGATACTGCATTGAAAAAAGTCTGATACCGAGGTAGTTTGGCAAGGTCATGGTGTTTTTCAGTTCCTCAGTACTCTCTTAATTCACTGCAGCTCAGAACAGTGAGAAAATGGTATTAATCTGCACATCGACAAGTGACTCTGAGCATTACTGAATTGCTGTGCTTATGAATCTTGGACAATTTTTATTTATTACATACAAATATTTAGATTTAAGGATGGTTGACACTACTAACCTTCTGGAATTTCTGCCTATTCTTTACCAAACTCTGATCATGCTTTAGCAGCTCCCCTATGCAGCCATTTAAGACCTCTTCTGCAGTTTACAGACAATTTTACCAAAAGCCTTATTTAGCTTCCTAGAAATTCATCCGTGGAAAGCAGCAGATGGCAAGTAAGTTGGCTGCCAATAGCCAGGGAGAGTTAAAGAGATATACAGCTCCTGAGTGTAGTTTACTGAGGACAACTCTCAATGGTTTACACTAAAATTCTTTGTTTAAGCACAATTAATGACAGAACCATCGCTTTCACATGACTGGGTTCTGCAGCAGCTATTAGCATCATTATTCCAAAACACCAAGGGAGTAACACAGTGCTCTGTAAGGAATGATGCATCTTTCTTATGGTCTGTAATTCTAGCATTTCAAGATACTAGAGATCATTTTCAAGTACCTTAATGATGTGAGCAGATTTTCTACGGCTCTCGGTGGCAGTTGCAGGTTGCTGACAGAGCCATTGAAAATCCAGAAAGCTTTGTATAGGTATTCAACAGAAAATCATCTACTTTGAGAAATGGTCATTAAATTTCAAATCCTGAATTTCTCCAAAGCTTTTGGAGTAATTTTACAAGAAACAAAATTGAAAATTTAAGGCAAAGTACAGTCATAAGGATTGCCTGCCTTGACTCTCTGATGGTTTAAGAGTATCGAAGTTTGACTTTTCTCTGTCATGACTCAAACACCAGGTTCAGTCACACAGTGGCTGGAGGATTGCTAGAAAGAAGGGATGCCAAGAATTTTGCTCAAGGACAAGGAGGAAAACTCAGTGTAAGGATCTGAAACAAGACGCATCTATCTATTAAAAAACCCAAAACTAACTCTCCCTTTGCCTGTCCCTTTCTGTGTAAGCAGAGGCCATCTGCAACAAAAAGCAGATGCTCTTACACCCATTGAGAAGGCCAGATGCAGAAAGGTAATGAATAAAATGTTGTTTCCTTTTGTAAAGATTCGTACTTGACCAAAGCATTAAAAAAGATTTGACTAGTGTTCATAAGAGCCCTGTGAATTAGGCAAGAAAGTAATGCCATAATCAGTACTTTACATGTGTTCTGTGCCACAGTGGGGAAGTCTGTATAGAATTAGGAGGGGGGAAACCGTGTCTTCCCTGCTTTGCTCTTTCTAGCCTTTTATTCTCTTCATTAGATGAAGCAATGCTAAATTTTCATGTCCTTAAACTTTGTAAACATCAGACAATAGAACAAATCTAGCCTGAGTACTCAAACAGAAATGAACATTAAGAGCAAGCAATCTTTGTAATGACTTGTAGAGGCTCTGGATTCTGCTCTTTCAGAGGACTGTTCCACCGCAGCAGCTAAGATTATGACCACATGGTGTAGCTTAACATGCGACACAAATCAGTGAGCAGCTGCCAATAAAGGAAAGGGAGCAGTCCTTCCTACACTCCCTTTGCAGGGCACTTTCTTTGCAACATCAGAAATTTCTTTTAGATCTCACAGGATTTTTATTTCTTATTTTTTCCTTTGTCACAAAGGACTTCTAATACCGCTGCAGTTATAAGTTCTTCTTTTCTCATTTGTCTTTCAAAACTCTGTATTCTCTAGCCCACTTGGTGTATATTTCATGACATCTTTGTGTGCCAAAATCAAGCAATGATGGGTGACAGAAAGTGAATTAAATGTTATATATCCTACTTTTTACAAGATATGATGTGTGGCAAATTCAGGAGCAACAGAAGCTTTAAATGTCATCATTGACTATTGTAAGAAATAGGTTTTAATGGTGGTGTAGATTTTTTTTTAACTCAGAGAAGGATTGTTTTTTCCTCCTTTCCCTACCAGTTTATGGCACTGATTCCTTTACAGTGATCAACTTTTTGTCTCTCTTCAGGAACCGGTAGCAGTTCACATTTGAAACCTTTACAATAGAGAGAGCTGAACTAGTGTAGATAAAATAACAAGGACTGGCTAGGTACCTAATTTCTCACCTTTTGTTATTTCATTATTTTTCATTTCTGAAATGTTGATGCACAGTCAGGGTCAGACTGCTGGCATTATTGTAAAAAAGAAAAGCGCATGCAGCCCCGAAACTAACATTATTTCTACCGCTATTTTCCAATTGCCCTGGAAAGAGAAAAATTTCACAGCAAGGCTTATTCCTCTAACATACCTAGTTCAATACAGGACACCCGTGTTTCTCCCAGACACCATGTAAACATTCTTGCTGTTGAAATATCTTTATAAAAGTACTGCTTCTTAATAAACACACAGATATTGTGAGGTGTACAGACAGTTGGAAAAGGAAAAAGTAATCATATAATATTAGTAAACCATATAAGTAGCTAACAAATTATTCACATTGCTAGTAGCCATACCATAAAACATTCCCTAAAGTGACATCAAATGTCCGATCATGTCATAGCCAATGAAATTAAAAGGAATCCACGGAACAGTATAATTTAAAATTCAAGATGTGTCATTTTAAAATGTTGAATGGAAAAGGGCTGAAGAGTTGGCCTATTTGTCTACTGTTTCAAGTAAAGTCCCTGCATAGTGCAGCATAGCAATGCTTGCACTATCTCCAAATGAACAGACTAGTTGATTGGATTACAATCAATAGATTTCATTTCCCCAACCTTGAACTAAAGGGATGAGAATCTTTTCTTCACGTTAGGACATTATACAGAAAGGAGCACTCGCACAGCCTTTAACTGCAAATCACTAAGCTTCTCCTTGCAGGTTCTTTGTCCCCACAAAACTCGATCACATCTGCTCAAGGGAACACGTCAATAAGCGTACAGATACACTCTAAGAAGATTCCTTTGCAGTTGTTCACAAACTTAAATCACAAGGGAAAGCTACTAGAAAGGAGAAATTAATGAAACTAATTTCTCCCCTTTCTTTCTGAGCTCTTCAATCTCTTCAGATTAGGTTAGAGTCCACTGGAGGAGGATAGTTGTGTCAAATCAATCTGTGCTTCAGTGAGAAGCAATTAGCAGCTCATCACAGCACGAAACTCACAGCCTAAAAGGTGCTTTGCACCCTATCTGGGGATGTGTGCACACTTCCCTGCCAACCTGTACTTCCCTATCAGGAACTCTGCTCTGAAAATGTCGAGACATTCTGTTACAAGGTACAGGTTTATGTCTGAAGTCTAATATCCATTAGTCCTAACTCATTCTGCCTCTATCCTACAGGAGGAAAAAAAAGTTTTATCTCTGCAAGCCATCTGGATCTGCAAGCCAAAATATTAGTTCCCTTTCCTTAGTCCATGTAGGTCTGCCTGCATTAATGGAGTGTGCTTCTATGCTCCTGTATGTATGCTTCTGCACTTGGAGTTCCCAGATGAATGTTTCTAAAGCTAAGATCTAGAGATAAATATCTCAACTGTTACTCAAATTGTGGTCACAATTTGAGAGCTGTGGAAGGGCTCTAAAGAAGTAAAAAGTTTTTACGTTAAACAATGCCAGAAGCAAATAAATATTTCAGCTAGATCTCTTGAAGTATCTGCGTTGCTCAGCAATTAAAGATACTGAGTTATTCACTGGCTCTCAACACATACATCCAGAAATTAAACGTTTTAGGAGTCAGGGGAAATGAGCTGCAGTGAACTGTTTCCTGATTACCACAGACTGCTGTAGCAGTGGAAAGACTAGTGATGGACCCCCAAAGAGGTAATCGTTATAGCAAAAAGGAAAAGAAGAGTAAAGAAAAAGAGAGAAGAAGAGCAAAGAAGAAGAAGAAAAGAAGAGCGAAGAAGAGCAAAGAAGAAGAAGAAAAGAAGAAGAAGAAGAAAGGGATAAAAAGAAAATAAAAACAAGATCAGTTTTTTGTTGTAATTGTTGCAATAAAAAGAAGAAATTATAATATATTACAGTACCTGCTGGTATTTAAATGAGTAATAATTAAAGAACAATATCAAATGTAAGCAAGCTTTTGGGACCAATATCTCCATATGCACAAGTCTGTTCTGTGAGAACTCAGCAGCCATTGAGATTTCTGTGTAAAAAAATTGAAAGTAAAATCAAGAAGTAGAAGCAAACCACTTATTATTCAACATTGAAATCCTTTGTAGAGCAAATCACTGCAACCTGTGTGTTTGTGCATGAAACAGTTAAACTTGTCATTCATTCTCTGACACATGAATTCTTTCCTCATTACCATATGAGATGCAAAATTATGATAAATATCTTCATCAGCTATATTTTGTTTAAAATTCTATTTCTGGAATTCTTTATATTTTCCATTTTTATTCTTTCATTCTGTGAGAATTTAATATTTTTTCTATTTGAGGTGGAAAATGTTGGACAGGTGTTTAAGAGAATGGCATATAGACATCATTGTCTCTGTCATATTTGTTTCCTTCTTAAGTGAAAGGACATTCACTGTTGTTTTCTCTCTTTTTAACACATTTAGAAAAAGATGTCATCACCATGTTTTTTACAGATAAGGTTCTAGGACTTGAATATAAATTTGAAACTTTATGATAACATGAATTTTCCTGCTTCAACTCACCCTTTCATAGATACAAAAGGGTCATTTTACTCACAATCAGGAATTATGTTTTCTAGGAAAGCTCATGCAAAAAAATATGAATCAGAAGTGGGAAAAATATTGCAAAATTGAATTATAAACTCTAGGATAAAATCACATACGAACAAAAAAGATTCTTTACCCTCACTGTTTTCTGAGATCTGTAAGCATACAGGTTTCAGTGTAATAATGAAAAATAGAAATTCATTAAAGAAGAATTAAATTTTCCTTTTATCATATAAGTTCTACAAGCTTCACAGTTAGACAAAGCACGCAGGGCCTTCTCAGTACAGCTGGATTCATCAATAATTTAGTTCCAAATAAACCATCACATGAGAAAGAAATTAAAATTCTATAATTTCAGTTATTTTTGCAAAATTTCTGGTACATTTTTTATTCTCTCACCTCATCCTACTCAGAGCCTTTAAATATTTGACCATTTCAATGGGAGTTGAGTGTTGTAGACAGACATGCATATCTTGACTCATATAAGTATACATTTCCTGTGAAAATTACTTCATTATAAACATTTAATTTCTCAATTATTGTATCTTTTCAAGATGTTTTTGAACATCCTTTTAGAAAAAAAAATTCACTAATTTCACTTGTGTTTCAATGAATGATTTATATTTCATAATCTTGGAGGACTACACAGCAACAATCTATTAGACACTGTCTTTCACCTACAAGTCAGATCTTTGATTTAAAAGATTCAGGAATCTGTCAGTACCTTTTCTAATTTTTGCCTTGAAATGTCTATATATATAAATATATAGCTTTACAGAACTGTCACTGATGAAAAAAAAATCAAATGTTATGAAATTGTTCTTCCAAGAACCAAAATATTTTCATTAATTCCCAATCCTACACAACTCAACAGTCTCAGAAAACATATTTTCCAAAGAATCTGCTTTTCTCTCCAAAAAGGGAAATAAATACATCAGGGACTTCATAATTGCCTTTAAAAAGAATGTTCTAACTGTACAGTATCATGACTAGGGAAATTGCAGTTCATTATATGTCATTTCCTAGAGACAGGGATAATCTTCTGCTGTAACACAGTGAAGTGTCAAATTTTTAACTTCTGAAAAGGAAAAAAAATCACTTTTGCTGTCATGGAACTATCATAAAGAGCTCACCCGACTCAAAATATTTTGAAATAATTATTTTGAAGAAAAACGTCTACCAGGCAAAAGTAGTATTTGGTAGTAGAGACAAGTGTAGCCTACACTTTCCCAAAAAATAACTCAGATACCAAACAACTCTTAACTACGCCTCTGAAGTACGAGCGTTGCTGTTCACCCACTAAGCAATAGCTATCATTGTGATTCTACTCTAATCCTCTGTAAAGATAAATAGAACAAAACCTGTGTGACACCAAGACAGGGGCAGAGTCATACAACTAGTCCAACAGCAAGTGGCGGTGAATGGTGCCACATCCAGTTGGTGGCCAGTCACTAGTGGGGCTCCCCAGGGCTCAGTACTGGGGCCAGTCCTGCTCAATATCTTTGTTGATGAGCTGGACAAGGCGATCACATGTACCCTCAGTAAGTCTGCAGATGATACTAAGTTTGGTGAGAGCGCTGACCTGCTGGAGGGTAGAAAGGCTCTGCAGAGGGATCTGAACAGGCTGGATCGATGAGCCAAGGCCAGTTGGATGAGGTTCAACAAGGCAAAGTGCCAGGTCCTGCCGTTGGGTCACAACAACACCCTGCAGTGCTACAGGCTGGGGGCAGAGCGGCACTAAAAAGGCCCAGCAGAAAAGGACCTGGGAGTTCTGGTCAACAGCCAGCTAAACACAAGCCAGCCTGTGTCCAGTCAAAGTCAGTCTTGTTTGTATGAGAAATAGTGTGACCAGTAGGACCAAAACTGGGGTTGTTCCTCTGTACTTGGCACTGGTGAAGCCACACCTCAAATCCTGTGTCCAGTTCTGGGCCCCTCACTACTAGAAAGACATTGAGGTGCTGGACCCTGTCCAGAGAAGGGTGACTAAACTGATGAAGGGCCTGGAGGGTGAGTCATATGAGATTGAGGAAGCTGGGGTTGTTTAGCCTGGAGAAAAGGAGGCTCAGGGGTGACCTTATCACTCTCTGCAGCTGCCTGAAAGGAGGGTGTAGCCAGGTGGAGGTTGGCCTCTTCCCCCAGGCAACCAGCAACAGGACAAGAAGAAATGGCCTCAAGCTGTGTCAGGGGAAGTCCATGTTGTACATCAAGAAGAATTTCTTCAATGAAAGAGTTGCCAAGCATTGGAAAGGGCTGCCCAGGGAAGTACTGGAGTCACCATCCCTGGATGTGTTCAAGAAACAACAGGACGTGGTGCTTAGTGCTATGGTCTCATTGACAAGGTAGATGATCAATCAAAGGCTGGACTTGATGATCTTGTAGGCTTTTTCTAACCTAAGTGATTCTGTGATTCTGTAATTTCTTCTTCCATATCAAAAAAAAACTTCCTCATAGAGAAAATTATAACCATAAAGAAAATAATTACTAAAAAAGTAATATCTGGTGAAGAAATTCAACTTCGTTTGTGGAGGCAGAAGTGTGAAAAAAACTCTTTCCAAGTAAGATTAAGTTATTCAGAATTAAAGGTTGCTGTTTCATTTATTATATAAATTAAAATCACTAGTCGCTCAAATTAATCAGTACTGCTACCTCATTTGACTTTGGAAGTTCACAAAATTTAATTTAACATGATATATTTGTAGAAATTAATATGAAAAAACCTACCAATTTTGAACTGTTATATTTGCCTGAAAACCTTAGATGATGGTTGGCATCATGAGTGTTAAAAATAGTTAAAATAGCAGTTCCTTGCCTCAACCTTCCCCCTCTTTGTTTCATACCTTTTCTTGCTTCCTGGCATACTCTTCTCTCAAAAACCTGTTTATTTCTAACCTTTAAATTTTCCTGAGTCCCACTGAGTACAAGAAAAAAGAAAATTCTCTTCTACCTTTTAAACTTACCCTTTACCTTTTTAGAGGGAACAATTCCTACTCTTAGTTTTGTGAAAGATGCAAAGCACTTTTCATTAAAGTAAATAATTCTGTTTTACTGAAAGTTTTGTTCCCATGAAATCACACTGCTTTTGTGGCTTTAAAATATTCAAGAATGAGCAGCAATATGCTGCAAATGAAGCTTTATGAAAATTATGCTAATAGTAGGGCAATTTTTTGCATATTTAGTTGGCACCAACTGTATAAAATATGTGCAAATTTTGATATCTTCATTTTCTTCTGGTGGAACAACTGGGATCTACGTGAAATCAGGTTCCAAAGTGCAAGTATCTATAAATCAAGTATTTCCTGGTGTTTTAAATATGGTTATTGATTTTCTCTTAGTTTTTACACTTGTCTTTCATTTAAGAATTATGTTTCCTTACTCATACATTCTCTTATACATGGCAGATTTTTTAAAGTAATCTCTGTAGTGATCTTCTTCTGCTAAAACTCTCTAGAATGATGAGCAGGGAACAAACTCCTCTTGTTTGGCACAGAATGTGTTCAAGGTGTGAGACATAAGCCCAAATGCAAACTTTTAAAAGCATGGCATTGATACCAACGCCTCCTGTGGCTAATTTAGTGTCACTCCACCATGGTTACTTAGTGACTGCCTTCTTACTATTTATCACCACAGCCAAACCCAGACCTGGGGGTAGATAACAGGACTGTTCTGTGTGCAATGCCTGTAGCCATGATTAAGATTGACCCACATAACCTTTTGAAATACCTTGGATAAAATAACCCAGGCAAAAGGGCAAAATATCCCATGCCATGTGTTCAAGAATTTGTTTACAACAACCTTGTGCTACTTATGCTACGGGACTGTTATTTTGTATTTCATGAGTTTCCATAAACTTACCACACTTTTTCCTTATCCTTATTTTTGAATGATAAAACAGAAAGAAAGAGAACTCATATGGCCTGAGTGCAGTGAAGTAATTAATTTGAAAAAAGAAATATATATACCTGCTTGCTCTTTCAGATTAAAAAAAAGTCAAACATAAGACAATAGTTCACAGTATGCACAGGTTTAACTTCCCTACACTTTTTTTTTAATTTCAGAATTTTCTCTCTCAAAAAAATCACTGTGTTAGCCAAGAAAGCAAATTTTGCGCAGTGGCCATCCAAGAATGCTGCATGATTTCACTCAGAAGTCCGCAATCTTGTTTTTTCCTTGACCAAAGTCTTCTGAGGTTCCAGGTGAACAGCTTTTTGTTTTCCAGGTTGATCCTAACATTCTATTTACAAATGCATGAAACAGCTATAACACTGCTGGCAGTTTCAAAAAGCAAACACACATTGCTGTAAAAAGAGGGAAAATACTGTCGTTGAATGTGGGTGGGCAGTTTTTCCATCTTTAATACTTTTGAAGCCATAGCATTTGTGTGGGAAGACTAGTAAATTCTGGGCCATTTTAGCACTAGGAAGACAGAAACGCAGTGACAAATCACAAATCCCAACAGATCTACAACCTGGAATAACATATACATTTCTGAATTGTATATCTTATTTCTCCATAGAACGCTCATTTGCAGCCAACAAAGTCTGTTGAGATGAGCAACATGTTTTGTATCACCGACATCAGCTTTGTTACGTTTTCTGAATTGGGATGGTGAAAACCCAACTTTCTTTATAAAGCCAAGTCTGAGCAAATCTAATCATTAGCTGTATTGCTATCCACTATAAAACTTGTCTGATGACATACATGCTTCCCTTTGTGCTATAAACTGTCCTGGACAACATTATTATATTTCATGTGTGTTATATGCACCAGAAACGAGAATGATGACAAGGATTAAGAACAGTCAACATTTTCTTTAAGAATGTATAATTGTGATTAATCCGACTGAATCAACACATAGTTTCTCTTCTAACTACTGATGCCATGAACTACCTGTCTTTCTACAGAATGGCCTGAGAAGAAATTAGCATAATAAATTATATTATTGCGCTAGTATCACAAACTCTATTCAAGCATTATATTATTTTCATGAGACTTTTTGTCCATCAACAATTAAAATGCCTTTTCACACACCTTCTTCAGCTCAGTATAAATTCCCATTCTCTAAATGCTGTTTGTTTTCCTATTTCATCACCAAATTTGCACACAGTGCATACTCAAAACTCTCAGTTATAGAGTAGTTCCTAACACCACAATGCAGCCTATGAGATCTTGGTATAATATGTTTATCCCAGAAATGCATCTATAAGATTTTTTTGTGTGTGCGAGTAGAAATGTTTATGCCTTATTTTTAAATTTTATATGTAAAAATTGTTAAAATGCTGCATAGCATTTGCTTTAGTAACAGTTGTTTAATTCACAGAATTTCAATAATTGTCTTTTCATTTTTTCTGCATTAAAAGGGAGCAGTGTTTAAAAGGACAATTATTTAGTGATTATTTATTAAAGTAAATAATGACAGTGATTATATACTCAGTCTGTGCTTATAAAAACGTGTGGAGGGGAAAAAAAAGTAATATGGAATTACTTCCTAGTACCTAAGTCTCTTTATTGTATATCCCAAATGGAAGTTGTGTCTCAAAAAACTGGAATCTCTACTAATCTCCAGGTGGGACCGCAGTTCTGTATTTTTAACACAATTTTTAATCCTATTTATAGGTATTATTTTTGCCTTAATAACTAATATCTCAGCAATTTGATATTTTCATTAAGGATATTTGACATCTGAAAGAATTTTTTTACTTTTTCCTCCCCCAAAGAAATGGATAACTGAAATAAAATGTTCTTTCAGCCAGAAACAGAAATATTTCTGTTTGGAAATGGAAATTTGTGCAGTCTGCCTTTGTGTGTTTCTTTTAGTTTTATTGAACATAACTCTGAAAAACACTTCCAGCAGGCATAAACTATGAAATACAATAAATCAAGAGTATAACAGTGGTCTCACAGCTTGATAATCGAAAATTAGGTCATCCAGATAATGTAAATAGTACCAGACACAAGGAAGATTGCTGTGGAATAGTAGTTATAATTTTGAAGGGCAGAAATGTTTTATTTCTGCTAGAGGCAAGAACCTGAAAGTGATTTGTCAATACCAAAGAACTCCTAAGAAATATTGTTGTTCCTTCCCTCCATCATAAAGCTAGTTGAAGCAGTTGTCACTGAACTGAATGACTTGCCCTGCAGAGACGTGTCACAGTGGGGTTTGGTCTTTATATCTCTCTCTTGAAATATATCAGATTTTAATTGCTGATGAGAAAATTTCTGTGGATAAAAATGAAGAGGACCTTGCTAAATTTTCATACAGAAGAAAACTTTTTTACTTTTACAGGAGTATGTAGCATCTAAATCTAGATTTAAACTAATCTAATACCAAGAAATTAGCATTGTAATAGTATCAAAATGAAATCAATTTTTTCTGATGCTTTACTGTTAAAATCAATCAAGTTATTACATTCCCATCTGTTCCCCCCACCACCACGCACACACAGAAAACTTCAAACATGTCTTTGATTGAGCAGCTATTCACAATAAAAAAGTTTCCTCAGAATGAATGGGACTATTTACATTTATCGAATAATACAGAATATTCCAGAAATCACTGCTAAAGCACTCAAAGAAAAACAATGTTTCCTTTGAGTGTGAAGGGATGTTTCTTTTAAGACAAATAATAATTGTATACCATCCTCAGCAAAAAAGACAAGTCTTGTGTCTCTTGCTGCCACACATACAGAGGTATCTCAGATAATTTAGACCATTCTCTCAAAAGATGTTAAACTAACCTTCTTAATGTGAGGTGATATGTGGTGAATCACTCTAGCATTAATGGAGAGAATCCCACATTTAAAAAATTTCGTGCAAGGATGTCTCCTTTACAGTCAAAGACTACATTTGGGTGTATTGAATTTAAGTCCATGTAATTCTGTTATCATATCCTTCACTTCCATTTAAAAACACGTACATTAAAAAAAAAAAAAAAAAGGAAGACGGCTGTATTGGTTTGGGCTGGGTTTTTTCATTAAAGGTGTTTGGGAAGCACAGAACAAACAGTTTGTACCTAATAAACCAAACACTTGAAAAAACCTGCCATAAATGCAAGGAGCAAGGTATAGCTCTGACCAAAAGAACCTGGGAGCAGGGGAGTGAGTAAAGGAAGGAACTGAAAGCTAATGGCTTCTGGAAAACCCCTCTGCTCTGGCCTGATGTTTTTCAGCCAATAATAAGAAGTATTGACAATATTGTTCTTTTATATGTGGTTATCAGAGACCTGCCGTAATGTCCGTTGATTTTTTCTCCATTAATTCTGTCTTCCGCGATGTCACCTAGAGATCCCAAACCAATTTGTTTGATATGAATAAACAGCAATATAAGGAAAATTGTTTTAAACACAAAAAATAATGCTTAAAAAAGGGAATGCTTAAAAGTCTCAGGAAAGGTAAAAAACAAAATATGCAGCTAATGTAGTTAATGTTTCTGTGAACAGCTACAGTGTTCATCCTAGCGTGGCATAGAAATTATTTAACTCTTAAATTATATTATTTTAAACCATGTTGGGGAGTATTTATATATATATTAATGAAATATAAAAAGTCAGTTTATTAAAACTGCTAGGTGATGTATGATAAAATATTCATAAATTAATTAAGCATGATTAGCATTAAAATATAGACATCACTTAGATGTTAATTAATTTTGTTTCCCTTATCTTACAAGAGCATATGTGGCATGTCTTGCAGCAAAAGATGTTATACCAAAATATCCTCTAGAAAGAAAGATATTTTAAAAAACACAGAGATGCTCAGAAATGCTTTCTAAATACATTGTCCATACTAAGAGCTTCAAAACCATGTAATTTTTATTATATTTGAAACTATGATGTGTACACAGAAAAGGATGTGAACCTCTGATCCAAGTGATCTAAGGAAACCTGTCTATTAACCTGTCTGTTCAGTCCCCAGACACCAGTTATCCAGCTGTACCCTGACATTGCTTTTGTCTTAAATCTTTTTTAAAAGCTATTTCTACTGCTGCCCTTCGTGCTGTCAGTCATAATGAAATAATGGTCACTAGAAAGTCAGGTCCTGAATGGTTTACACATTCCCTATAAAGAAAGTTGAAATAAACCACCTTCCATAGACAGTATGTTTTGTTTTCTCAGACTGGAATAAAGAAAGACATTTCAAAAATTAATTGAAACTGAAATCTGTAAATAAAGCAAAAAATCCTGAAACGTCTTAGCGTCTTGATATATACTTAAAATAACAAGCTGAGGCCAAGAATATTTTTTAATCATAACCCCTCTCCTTTCCCCTGCAAAAAAGCCATCTACTTTTGTGAAGGTATCTACTGGTCCTAACCTTCCTGAAAGCATTTGGATCATATTCTGATAATTCTGAATCCAGATTACCAGTTAATGCATGAAAGTAATATTCTTCCAAATGTATATATCAGGAGAGATGGGCAGAAAACAGGCGATGTTTCCGTTTCAACTACTCCAAACTGTCAGGTACCTGAAGAAAGGAAGGGTTGGAGTAAGTTTAAAAGGTAAGAATCCATTAGATGTAGGTAAATTTTACTTATGCATTTTAGCTAAGAGCTGTCAGGGCTTTGATTACTCCTTGATCACATCCGTAGTTCAGGCATGATCCATTTTGTTTGATGTCAATGGATTCACTATTACTCTTACGGCTTGTTATATGCTCAAATAATTTATTTCTGTAAGAAGAGAGCATTTCTTCCATGAAAATTTTTAATTCAAAATTCAACCAGAATTATGCAGAGGAGAAAACACATGAATAAAATAATTTTTAAAAATATCATAATCCAAGGTGTTTTCGTAAAAATTGTAAGAAGTGGACTATCCATCTGGAGCAAAGTGAGAAATAGTAAATGCAGAATGTATCAGTGTCCATAAAAATTAAACTTCAGGGATGGCAAAATCATGGATGTTTGCAGTAGCACTGCAATGTATTTTATACTCATGTGGATTCAAAACATGAAATATGGTCAGAGGAAATATTTCTTTTTAACCTTGAGGCCTGAAAAATGATAATTCAGCTTGATAACCATTTTCCTGCACACTGTATTAGGCTACAAGTCAGACATTTTACATTAAATGAGACCATATTTGCATAATGTTGTCAGGGTTTCTTTTCCTGGAAGGGAGTAGGAGGAACATGTTCTTAGGATATATTGTGTATACAGAAAGAAAGAAATGTACTTAACATTTTGAAAGTTGATTTGTGTTTACAATATGCAAAAATGTCCTTTTTAAACTTTTGTTTTCTTTCTTACCTGAAACATTTGAAAGCACATTTTTTTGTGACCATTCAGACTGAACAAAAAAAAGTCGGTGTTAAATGACATTTCTTTATTTCCTACTGTCCCATAATGATCTCTTCTTATCAATCAGTGTTTCCAAGAAATTGCAGTTTGGTAGCAGAGAGTTCAGAAAGTCATTTTAGGTAAACAACGAAAGAGAGAGAGTTATAAAGTGCCACAGAACGAGCAGAACATCTGAACAGAAAAGTGGCCTTTCTGTTATAATTTATTACAGAGCACTTAGGAAAGTTACCATGAGGGAACATAAAAATTACAGCAATTGAACAAACTAGTCAACCAGTAAACATGGTATTTTCTCCCTGACAGTTATGAGAAACAAATATTTTGAACTATTTTCTTTCTTTTTTCCTTCTTCCCCTCCTTCCCTTTCCCTTCCCCATCCCTTCTTTTCTCACTAGGGAAGAATTTGAGAAAGACTCCAGGGTATTTAAGTTTGGTTTATTTACAAAATAAATTATACTTATGAAACTTGTTTACACAGATTATGAGTAGTCAAAATTGAAAAAAACCCTTTATTTAAAATACTATATAGTAATGTTTTAAGTAATCTGAAATATATTTTGATTTTTTGTTAGGAAAATATTGTAATTTAGTGTTCTGAAATATCAGGAAAGAAAATGTTCTGAAATCTCAAAATACTTGAGAAAAATGAAAAATTAGGTCCCTTGTTAAGTGTTGTTTAGATTCAAGTTGAATGTTTAAAATTACTCTTTTGACTGCACTTCAGTTTCAATATTCTCAGTTTGGAAAAGACAACTATGTTACTGGTTAACCTGCTTTCTGCATTCACATCTATTTTTCCTTTAAGCTTACGTAGTGTGTCACCTGGATTACTGTCAACATGTACTTGCTTTTCTCTTATTCTGTCCTCTGCAAATTATTTTTTTTGGGGCAGGGGGCTGGGGGGAACTAAACTATTCAGTATCCAAACCCGCATTTTTTATATTATTGCTTCTTTCTTGAACAGAATGCATTGTCAGATGCCTGCCAAGTTATCCTGCATTTCTGATACCTAAAAATATCTCAAAATGTATTTTAAAGTTCTTTCTTTATCCTTCACAATCTGTTTTGTTCTGTGATGACTTTCTCTTCTGATTCCGAGCCATTAGTAACTTCCAACAAAAGTAGGCAGTTCCATGTTCTGTACCTACCCAACTCAGTCTAATTCTTTTTGCTTCAAAGATAAAACATTCAGTTTACCTTTGCTTATGACCAACTTTAAAAACTTTCCACACCTTTACCACTTTAGGAAGTAGTATTTCTATTCAGAAAATTTACAGACAAGGTTAAAAAAAAATGAAGTTACAGCCCTCTGGAAGACACTCTCTACAGAAAGGGTGGGCTAAGAGCTGTTAAGGAGGCAACTTAAATCAAAACAGATATACCACTTTAAAACTTACCTCTGGTCACTGTGTACAGCTGACAGTCCTGTCTTTATGCTTTGTCTTATTACAACTTTTCTACTAATGTACTTAGTTGCAGCTTTATTGCTTCTAAAACTTGCTGCCTTTTCTTTAGGTTTAATAAATCAATTTTTATGCTGCTCTTCTTTGCCAAAAGCAAATGCCAGTTGTTTAGATATCCTTCAGTTTGTCCCTTCATTGCTTTTCTCCACCTATTTGTGAACAAAATTATTGCCATGTCTTATGAGAATCACCTTAGAAAATAGTATTTCATGTATCACCAGTTGATACTATAAGATAAGGAATAGTAAAAAAGAAATAAAAGGGAACTGCTGTTTCTCTGGGTTTTCCATTAAGAAGCTCAGAAAAAGACTTAAGTCAATAGGCTGCACTGATAACATAAACTGAAAATATTTATGCTTTCCAGGGTAGAATTATGATATTATAGCAAGTACTAGAACTAATACTGTGGATAAACCCAGAAATTAATAAATTCCTCAACTCAGTAATTATTTCTGCTGTGGAAAAATTTGGCATAGCACTATTGATGATTAAAGCCAAAATGACTAAAGCCTTAATTTCTGAACATCTGATGCAAAAGCTTCTTAAAGTCACCTGGTTTTCACAGTGTGAGATGGTCTTCCTGAGCATCATGTCCAAGAGTGCTCAGCTATTGCTACACCCCAAAGATCACCTGGGGGAGAAAATCTCAGGCTTTTCTGTGAGAGAGCTAAGCACACAACAGAACAGGCACCAGGCTCTTCACAACAACCCATACAACCATCACATTAAAGTCTGTCAAAAACAAAATGATGCAGAGAGTTCCCTGTGGCTGTGCATTCTGGTATCCCACGTGAATATCCACATCACTCCTTAAGAGACTGCAAAGTTAGAAATGACTAATCAAAAACAGGGATTTGATTGAAATATTAATATTGTTGTCTGAGAGAAGAAAATCAATTTTGGACTCCAAGGTTTAGCATTCTGAGTGAAAGAAAATGCGGCATGTATAGAACAAACACTGTGCAATTAGTACCTGCACAGCCATGAATGAAGCTGCTAATGAGAATCCTACTGATTAGGGCAGGCTGGGATATCTGAAAACCAGGGTAATGTCCTTTGAATTCACACTTCAGTGACTCATTTTTTTACAGTGAAAGCTAAGATTTAGTACCATGAGTTCTAAAGAGAGAAATTAATTCACTCTCTAATTTCCGATAAAAATAACATACGCAACACCACAGACAAAGTCCACAGTGTGGCTAGGCTTTAATGTTTACCACTTTGTTCAACAGCAATTAACTTTAGAATCAACATACAAAACATCTGCCTAAACAAACTATTTCCCCCCTTGAAGAAGTAAGCACAGTATTTTAGAAACTATCTCTTAGATAAGTGCATGTCATAAGCTTATATTTTATACAAGTTGAAGATATGTACTTAGCACATATTACCTCATTTTACATCAATTTAACACTGCATATGAGTACAGGCTTGTGTTGTAAATTTGTGCCCAATTTGTGAAAGACTTGTTTTACAGATAATGGCAGGAGGACAAACATTCCATTATAGAAAATAAGACTGCAAAATAATGTTATTCTGCAGAAACACTGCCTGGTAGAACACCCAAATCCTATAATTTCCTCTTTATTTATTCACAGAAACATAAGAATTAGAAAATCTTAACAGAAAGTGATGAAATGAAATGCATTAAATGTATTAACTCGCTTTAACCCTGAAAAAACAGACCCTGAAGGGCAGCACAGGCTTTCACAGAGTTGGACACGGTTGAAGTCACTGACAGCAATATGCCAGATGAAATCAGACACAGTCTTTAACATGTGATGCTCATTTGAGTAAGTCCAGCCCAGCTGACAAAGACACAGCTCTGTTTTACCATTAGCCACAATTTCAGCATGGCTCACAGAATAAAATGACTTAAAACAGCTTTTCTCTTTAGTATAGCTGTAGCAAATCTTACTGAGATCCACTCCTAGAGCTCTCATCCTCTACCTACCAGTATGTAACACCTTCAGGGACAGGAGCAGATCACCAGCATTCCAGGTACCAATATAGAGACAGATACCTAAGGGGAGTTTCAAAATCATTTAGGTGTGCACAGTATTGGGGTCAGTCCACTTTTGATATCTTTACTGATAATCTGGATGAGAGGATCAAGTGCCCCCTCAGCAAATTCACAGACAATAAACACTAGATTGGATGGGAGTATTGATATGCTGGAGTGTAGGAGGGATCTGGACAGACTGGGTTGATGGGCCACGGTCAATGGGATGAAGTTCAACAAGGCCTAGTGGTGGGTCCTACACTAATGTCACAACAAAGCCTTGCTGGGAGAAGAGTGGCTGGAAAGTGGCCCAGCAGAAAAGGCTGAACATGAGTCGGTAGTGTGCCCAGGTGATCAAGAAGGCCAATGGCTTCTTGGATTGTAAAAGAAATAGTGTGGCCAGCAGTCTGTGATCATCCTCCTGTTCTTGTCACTGGTGGGCCCACACCTCAAATCCTGGGTCCTGTTCTGGGTCCCTCATTACAAGATGGGCACTGAGGTGCAGGAACCTGTCCAGAGAAGGACAATGAAGCTGGTCAGTAGTATGGAGGCAAAGTCTTATGAGGAGCAGCTGAAGGAGCTGAAGTTGTTTACCTGGAGAAAAGGAGGTTTAGTGGGGACCTTATCACTTTCTACAACCGCATGAAAGGACATAGAGGGTCAGTTCCTTTTGCCAAGTAACAAGTGGCAGGATGAAAGAAAATGGCCTCAGATTACACCAGGGGAAGTTCAGGTTGGATATTAGAAAAAAAATTATTCACTTGGAAGGGTGGTTGGGCACTGGAACAGGCTCTCCAGGGAAGTGGTAGAATAACAATCCATGGAAATGTTCAAAAGTTGTGTGGATGTGGCACTTAGGGACATGATTTAGTGGTGAAGAGGGTGGTCCTGAGTTAATAGTTGGGCTTGGTGAACTTGGAGGTCTTTTCCAACCTTAAATATTTTGTAACCTATGTTCTATGATTCTGTGATCATGAACCATAATGGAACTGCAAGAAATAAAGTCTTTTTAAAGGTGAGCAAATGCTGTTGATCCAGTTTGAAAGATATCCCCTACTCATTTTGTTCAGTTTGTCTCCCTTTTGTTCTGTATAAGGTTTGAATTTACTGGACTTGCAGACACAGCAATATGTTAAGAGCATTATAGAGAACAGCCACAGATGTTAGATTTGAATACGAACCTTTGGACTTTTATGCCAATTCAGTCAGAGAACAATGACGCACCACATGACTTCTAGCTGTAGCTAAAATTGTGACTGCTTAGCATCACAAGGAGGATAAAAATGTTCAATTCCCTCTTAGAGATAAATAATTATTTGCAAAATTATTTGTGTGGAGTCTGAATTTCTTCCTCCACAGTATGAAAAGATGAATGTCTACCAAGAGACTTGCTGACTTAAAAAAGGACTATACAGAGATAGTTATGCTGACAATTGCATTATAGTTAAGACATACTAAAATTATGGAATAATTTTTATAAACTACAGAAGGCTTTGAATAAGACCTTAATTGTTTAATTTTTTGGTTCATTTAGCAAACACTTGAGCATTTTTGTTCAAGAATGAGCTTAGGGAATTGGGATATTAACAAACAAAAAGAGGTAGAATTTTTAGATAAGTTACCTGCTATGAACTGTTTGCCAAAATTAGCAAAATCCCTGAATCTCTGTTGTTTCCCAGGAAAAGTCATCACCTGTCAACTGTGTATGTCTGGTTTTACTTTCAACCTTCAAAAGCAAAGACTACATTTTTAACACCACCTGCTGCCTACTATTAAAATATTGCCACGTCTTGCAAATGATACATTGTATGCTGCAATTCAAGTTTGAAGAGCTTCAAGACTCAAACCTCAGTTTAAGATCTGTATTGCACCATATGTAGTACTGAAAAATTAAAGCCGAGGAACAGACTCTGAAAGATTATTTGTTTAAATCCTACATAAATAGTAACTCTCACTGCAGTTCTGATATCACCTAGTCTGAAATTAATATTATATGAAAGTAAGGGGAAAAAATTCCTCACTTAATATACCTTTCATAGTCTTCCACATGTATACTATTATTTTTAATCTATTATGTATATAACAATTTTCTACCTTTCTGTGATTCATGGTTCTGAAGGAATTTTTTAATGTAGAAGAGTTAGCTTTTGAAAGTTCCTCTTATGCAGACTGCTGTGTAGCATATTTCTCTCAGTCAACTTCACCAGTCATTTAAAAATATGGGTAACATTGACAGGCTGAAATCCACGGATCTGTAGGATAGTTGTCAAAGATCAGTGGAGTTTTCAGGCTTGTTTTCTGTCACATCTACTCAAATGGTTTGAAACTGTGTGCTTCTACTTCTTCTGCTATCCGTGCACTGTGCACTGCAGCCCAATTTCCTCTAACCTCTCTCCGGTACCACTACAAGCCTGATTTTTCTTTAAAGAACTAAGAAAACTGGTGTTTTGTTTTAATTGGTCAGACAGCCAAATACCACACAGTCACTCACCCATTTTCCCCCTTAGGGGTGGGGGAGAGAATTGGCAAAGAAAGCCAAATTTGTGGATTGAGATAAAGACAGTTTAATAGGACAGAAAATGAAAAGAAAATAATAATACTGACAAAAGAATATACAAAACAAATAATGCACTAAACAGCTTACCACTGCTGACTGGTATCCAGCTGGTTCCCAGGCCCCTACTCCCCACCTCCTTTTCCCATTTCTTTTGTTCAGCATGACATCTTACAGTAAGGAATGTCCCTTTGGTCAGTTTGGTTCAGCTGTTCCAGCTTCTTGTGCACTCACAGCCTCCTCACTGGCAGGGGAGCATGGGAAATGGAAAAGTCCTTCACTTACTGTAAGCACTACTCAGCAATAGTTGAAACATCAGTGTGTTATGAACATTACTCTCATCCTAAATCCAAAACACAGCACTCTACCAGGCACTAGAAAGAAAATTAACTCTATTCCAGCCAAAACCAGGACAATAGACTCAGTTCTAAATTAGGTATTTTGGTTGTTTATTGGTTTTTTTCTGTGAAGCTCCGTGGTAAATGTTACCTCAGGATATAAGCGGACTGGCAGAGCTGGCAAACCAACATTACTGACTGCATGATGAGGGCAGGAAAAGGGGGGGAAATGCAACGGAAAAAAATATTAAACTGTTACATTCAGGAGAGAACTGTGGAATTTTAAAGTTTCAAACCAAAGATCAGCCCCCAAAATCCCACCCTGCATATATTATTGAATGGAGTTATTAAAATTTACAGGAAATATTGAAATGATGGTATACATTATCATGGACAAAATTAGCATGTATTTTGATAATAGGTCAAAATGAGTCTAAATTTTCCTCACTGAAAAATACTAGGAACTTCAAGTCATGTAAATAGTTTTTGTTATAGTTCACCCAAAGTTCACACAGATCCCTGTTTAGCAATGTAGATAAGACTCCACTTGATTCCAATGAGAATGGAAGAACTACATTTCTCTGCTATCTATAATAGAAAAAGAGGATGTGCTATCAGATCTGATGGCATCAGCAAAGCTGCAGGAAAATTCCAGAAAATAAACCATTGATTTAATTACCTTTGAAATATTTCTACTCATTTCAACAGAAACTGGATCAGATAGTTTGTGACGAGAATTATACAGATTAAGGCAGCAGTCTGTTCCTCCTGCATGGCATTTCACCAAACTGCAGATTACCATGCAAGACACAAATCGGAAAGAGAACCAGTTCTTCAGAAGAGCCCAGAGTTCAGCCTGTGCATCATAACCCCAAATGTCATTGGACTCAACAAAATATGTGTGAACCCAGACTGCAGCAAAAAGTCCCAGCTAATGCTGCACCTCACAGAGTTACTGCTTCTTCTAAATCTTGTGAAAACTACGAGAGAAAAGACAAAACAAATACATAAAATTACAGTTGAATACTCTCCTTAAAATGAATACAAAACCATATGAAAAATGATTTAGAAATTAAATTCCTGAGCTGTACATAAGGACATAATATTCTTCTTCTTTTTTCTTTTTTTTCCTGTGACCAGTGGATAGAGACAAACTGATTTGCAGCAATACAATAGTCGTCTGCGTTTTCATTAAATACCGTGCTTAAAGACTATAACTGTTCTTTCCATAGTCACAATGGATGAGTGCAAAACATAATTAAATGCTTTCTTCAAAGCCATTTCCTTAAAGAAGGGCAATTGCAACTATAATATACAAACACCCCATCCATGTTATGACAAATATGTTTATCTACAATACATTGCTGAAAAGTCTCTTTCATTGTCCTCTGAGTTTCTTATATGCCAGTGTTCAAAGTTGTTCAGCTTTATTTAAGTGCTAAAATTTTAAAACTTTTTAAAAATTGTCAAGGATAGGTATTACCAGTGCCCTTCCCTCTATAGTAGGTTCTGTACCACACCACACCAGCCTCTGCCACAAGTATTGTATGACAATTGTATAATTTTGAGATCCAAAATTGTTCTCTTCTTGGAAATGTAAGGTGAATATCAGCCAGAAACAATTAAGAAAATGTGAGGTTTCTTCAGAAAATTGTTTGAATTCTGGAGACTTTATTATTGCTGTGAGATATAATAATGTAACATAATATTACAGTGAGGTAATATGCAACATAAAGTTAGCACAATATGACGTTACCATGAAAATAATATCTGATCTTTTCCATTAAAAAATAAATGCTGAAGATGAAATGAGGATAAATGAGAACAGTAGGTAGTGGCTGGCTCTTACTCTATCTAATCTGTCAGACCTGTTTTGCCATTGTCTCTCTAGTCCATCATAACCATTCAGAGTGGTTAAAGTTATACTGTCTATAGCCAAAAAAGCAGACATCTCTACTTACAAATTACTCAGCCTGCTTCTCTTGCTTTTTATTCTCTTCCTCTGTAATTTCCACCCACCATAGACTCCGATCCTCCAGCCCTACAAGCTGATGCCATTAGCATCAAACTGGGCAGTGTGACTACCATGCTTACCTCCTTGCTTGGGCAGGAGGAGTCCCTACTCTTTTCCTCCACTGGGGAAGCAACTCTTCAAACACATCAAACAACTCCACTGTAGCAGTGAAATCAGACTGACAGAAAGGCGAAGAAACACTGTTCACCATTGTTGTGGTTTGAGCCTGGCTGGATGCCAGACACCCATGGAAACCACCTGCTCACTCCCCCTGCAGCTGGACAGAGGAGAGAGAAAAAAATTCAAAGCGTTCATGAGTTAAGGACCCAAGAGAGGCTCCAACTTAAAAGATATGAAAGTAAATTTATTACACTAACAGAAAGAGAACAAGATAATGAAAAGTAAAATGAGCTTTTGGAGAACACCTTCTCTCCCCCCACTCACTCCTCCCAGCTCTATCTCCTACCCAAACAGTGCACGGAGAAAGAGAATGGGGGTTTTTTGGTCAGTTTGTCATCTGTGGCTTCTTCCTCTGTTCAAGGATTGGAACTGTCCTCCCCTGCAGTTCTGTGGGGTCCCCTGGTCCCCTCTGGGAGACAGTTCTCCAGGAACTGCTGCAACATCTGTCCATCCCACGGGCAACAGCAGCCCTCAGACTGCTGTGGTGTGGGTCACTCCCCCACAGGGTGCAGTCATTGTCAAGTATCCACCTGCTCCATTGTGGGCCCCTCCAAGGGCTGCAGGTGGGTCTCTGCACTCCTGTGGGCCTCCATGGGCTGCAGGGGGGACATCCCACTTCACCATGGTCTTCACCACCAGCCGCAGAGGAATCTCGGCTCCGGTTCCTGCACCTCCTCCCACTCCTTCCGACCTGACCTTGGTGCCTCCATGTTGTTTTTCTGCTCACATCTTCTCACTCGCCCCCTCTTCCCTGGCTGGAATTAAAACTGTGCAAACAGGATTGTTTTGAATTCCTTCTTAAATCTGTTATCACAGAGGCGTTACCACTACTTCTAATTGGCCAGCAGCACACCCATCTTTGCCGCCAGCCAGACATTGGCCCTGCAGGACACGATGGTGGGGCTTCTAGCAGCTTCTCACAGAAGCCACCCCTGTATGCCCCTCCCCGCTACCAAAAACCAGGCCTTGCAAAACCACAACAACAATCTAAGGCTCAGATAGGTTATGAAGAACAAATCTCTTGGTTTTGATCAAATTTGGTTTTGATCAGCAACTGGTAGCAAAATCCAGAAGTTAAATGGTCTCTTAGAGGAACAGTAGAGTCAAGACCAAATGCATCATGGCTCAGGTCAACCATGATACTGACTTCAGTGATGAACAGACAGAACATAAAGACATTGGTAGGTAACATAACAGGCAGAAAAGTGAGTTTTTTTCTGTTATTTTCAACACCTACATTTTAAAAATATCCTTCATGACCTCAAGGCAAAGTTTGTCTGGTGCCATATTCACTGTTGCCAGCAAGTGGGCCAAATCTGTACCCCAGAATGTAATGCAGTCAGAGTCGCAGACTCTCAGTTCTTCAGAACTGCATATGGAATTCTGTTAAACTATAGAAAATAGGACTGCCCATAAAGACAGCCTTCTGCAATTCCTCTCTCCAAAGGACTTAACTCTGTGTGTCTTCCAGGAGTAATAGACCTATAACTCTTTTCTCCCTGAATCCAAAGGTAGACATTTAAAATCTGCCAAAAAATCTGTAGGATTTTTACTGGCAGGGAAGACACCTTAATGAGAACACCTTCAAAAAACAGCCAGATCTCTCTGATAAAGGATGCCACCTACTTCTTTTCTAGTGCATTTTTTTTTTTCTTTCAAGGATGCACTGTACTTTTCAAGTGGCAGAAACTGTTGCAGGTGATGAGGAGCAGCCAGTTTGGATGTTTTGCAATGGCAGGAGTCATCAGCAAAAACATACACAATTCCTTCCTCTTGGCACTTAAGCAACATTTCCCTAGGTGTTTTCTGACAGTTGATGTTGAACCTTATTATTCTCCCATGTATGTAGTCGCAGAGAAAAAAAGCCAGAGCATTAGTCAGGGTAATCTGTATGATTAGTTTGGTTTCTCTGTGCTCACAGATGTGAGTAGTAGATAGCCAGAGGACTGTCATGTTTCTTCTTAAGACCTTCTCCAAGAAAAATTTCTGCTAAGGTTACATAGAAATCCATACTAACACTCTGTGATCAAAATGAATAATGGCATATTTTAGATCCTTCCTCCTTCTCAATAAGCAATTCTATATCTGTCCCTTTTAATGACCACTGTATTTGAACGTTACACCCGAAACTAGCTTTAGGATCTGGGAGAATGAATTCAGGATGATTATTTAGAAAATCCAGCTTTAATTCTAATAATTTTTGTAATGGCCCCCTGTGTGACCCTTTGAACCATCCCCCGTTTCACCTCATTGACATTTATTTTCCTCACATTCTTCAGTGCTGTGTCCTTACTCATTCTGCACTTAATCAAAACCAAACAAGCCCTCTCTGTGTGACTGGCAGAGCTATCCTGTTTTCTTTAAAGCTCCCAGAATTTAGGGTGACATTAGTATATGCAGTTGCAGGATCTGCATGGGAGAGTTTGTCAGTCACCGGGTTAGACTGAACACAAATCCTGGAGAGGCATCTAAACAGCACTGACATCAGAAAACAGTTACAGAAGAACATGGCAGAAGAGGAAGCATTCTTTGCCTGAAAAAAAAAAAAAAAGAGAGAAGCCCCAGATCCCAAACATGCAAATAAAGTGGATAAAATGTCAGTGATGCTGAATATATCAGAGTTCCTTGCTGGTTTGCAACAGGAGTAGTGAAAGATCAGAAAAAAGTTGCAAAATAAAATGCAGTAGCATAATAAATAAAGTTATTAAAACCCATATAGAGTTCTAGGTAATTTTCCTCTAAATTTGTTTACTTCTTAAAGTTTCATTGATAAGTCTTAAATCTGCCCGTTTTGCCAGGTACTTCACTGGTATCTTTAAGTCAGCATATCCTTCAAATGTACCTCTATAATAACTTACAGTATTTTAGGAATTTATTTCTTATCTTTTTAGTATTTTTAGTAGAAACCTTAATATGTAACAATACATCAGCTTTTACTCCCAAACTGCTGCTTGATTTCTCAGTTTTATCATGAAGCTGTTATGAAGGTTTAGTCTGTTGAGCCACAAGGCAGTATATTATTTCTTCACAAGATCTACAAACCATAATTTATTTCTTCATCTAGATCTATTCTATGCAAAGAAATAAAATTAAAAATAATCCATCATGGATGGGAATACAAGTAAGCAATACAAAGCTTACTAAGAGTGTTTTAATTAGTATAACAAATGTTGGTGGCAAAAGGTATTTTCAACAGCTGATAACAATATTGATGAGATTAAATTGAATTAACCTGGAAAATACTGTAGGTATTGAACCAGCTGTCAACACAAAGCCCACCAATATTGTTAAGCAAATTCAAGTTAGGTGGATCTAGCCAGCTGCTTGGAAGCCTGATCAGTGTCAAACAGCAATTAGAGTCAAAACACATTTCTCAGAAATCCCATTAAAATGCTCTGAGTGTCTTCAAAAGTGACTGTGAGCAATTAGTTAGGATAGAAATTTATTAAATGAAAAAAAAAATTTCTGAAATAAAATTTCATATGAAGTAGAAAAATTAAATTAAATTTGATAATAATGCAACATCTTAAAAATCTTTTTCTTCAAAATTGCATTTTTTTGCCTTTTGTTTCAGTTTTATATAATAACATATTATTTTAAAATAAACTACTTTGAAGTGGAAAAAAACTCTGGAATAGTTGAAATATGTTGAAATGTTTTTCTGTTCCTATGAAATCTCCACCATACTTTACAAAGTAGTTCCATTTTCTCGAACTTATATAGTCGACAATATGATTACGCTTAATTTCTTTATCTCTTGAGCAGTTCCAAGCAAATCCATTGTATTGTGTATTTTGCCTTTACTGACATCCTGCAAACTTTGCATTTACCAGTTAATTCATTTTTAAAGTAGTTTAAAATAAATTTCTTAATTTTCTAGCCACAAAATGTGGTCAGGGAGAAACAGGTGCATAGTAAAATGGTTGAAAATGTAAGCCAGGACAGCTGGAGGACAATTCATGGTGCTAAGTCTGTGTTTTCAGAGATCTATACAAGTTCCTTAGAATCTTTGGCTAATCTCAGATGTTGAATCTTAGCCAGATATGTATGAACCTGACATATTCACCTCTATATGCTGGACATGTACTTAATTTATAAATTCAATATTTAGTGCAAGGAAATTTTATAGATCATTTTAGCAGAAATATCTGAAGCTGAATCTTGATTAAGGGAGCTGAATCAAGAGGAATAGTGAATGGGAAAAGTTCTGCAGAAACATGACAAAATAGAGACGTGGAGAAAAAGAATAAATGAACACATGGATGAAATTACAAGGCATACCACTGACTTGAAAGTTTGTGTTAGATTTGCTACAAGTTCTGTTTTTAAAAATATAATTTTAAAAATAGAGAAAATAAACAAACAATAAATCCAAGAGAAGTATTTGATGGGAATTTGTCTTAGCCTAGTGTTCTTGCTATCCTGAAAAAAAAAAAAAACAGAAAAGCAAAAAATTTTAGTGATATAAGGGTATCCTTTTCCTCAGTCATATATTAAAAAAACAATGGGAATTCATCATACAGTCAGTATGTTTTCTATGAATAAGGAAATAGAACTTCTTCCTTTTGTTGGGCACCTCCAATAACCCATATCCATTTCTGGAAGTAACAGATGACACTATATCCATATCTTTGCCATTTTCTTGATGCTGCTTGCAAATACTCTGCTACTTGCCTGTCCTAACTTTAGGATCTGTTCCAAGTGCTTGTGTGAGGAGCTTCAGTGTATTTAAAGAATCCAGTCCGCCATCTTAGCAAACAAAAGTAGCCCTAGAAATACAAGTAGCTTAACTTGAATGTATTCTAATTGTATTCAAAATTCGAATGTTTTCAGCGAATGCATTTCTACTCACTCTTGGAAGTCCCACTGTTCCTTGAATTTCAACTTCGCTACGTTTTTCATAAAAATACCACAACAACAAACCAGCTTGTGAGACTACATGTGTTGTTTCATTATAGATTTCTAATGTTGAATCATTGAATGGAATGAATGCCTGGAAAACACAATTATTGCAGTGGCAACAAATTTTGATATGACTTTTTAAAAATTGTCTAGATAGCTCCCACGAACAATAAACTTACTATATTTAAACAGTGATTTCTCTGTTCAAAAAGTACTTTATTATCAAAGTTATTTTTGCAATTTTTTAAACCAGTTACCATTATTTTCTTGAAATACTTCAACAACAGAAACAACAGGAACTCGACACTGCTGTTTCAAAAACACATAATAGTGTACCATGGCCCATCCTTGAAGAGGCTAAAATGTGAAGACAGAAGAAAACTGAGTTACAATGACATAGTGTAGGTGTTCCTTTGGAAACTTTGACAGAAGATTTGTGATGCTCTTTAACCAAGTTTCCGTAAGATAGCTGAGGAAAAAATTCAAAATTATAAGCATTGACTGCAGGATATTTAGATTTATTCATTTTACTTGAAACAAAAGCAAAGATAGACCCTGCATTCTCAAAGGTACTTAAAGCTTTAACACTCCCTTGCTGCCTAATCCTTCTGTCACCAGCATATGAAAATGAACCTCGCCTTGATTAATATTCTATTAATCCATGACAAAGTACCCATATCACTCACACAGTTTCTTGGCAAGTTCCTGAGATATGCCTCATTAACTGGATTACGTGTTTGATCTGACCGCTGTCACATCGTTCCATTGACAGCCTGGGTGCCTCATGCTGGACTGTGCAGTGAATAGTCTTTATTAGAGACAACCCCTTCCTGTAATGTCTCTCTGAACCCTCTTCTCTGATGTATGGAAGGTTGCCCAAGGTCAAACAGTTAGTGATTAAATGTGAAAGTAAATGTTCGTGTCTTGCCTGAATTATCATAAAACTAATTTGACTAACCTTTGATACATCTTTGTGATAAAATAAACATGAAGAAGTCTATGCTGAATAATTTCTTTTTTTTCATGGAGTAAAAAAAAAAATTCCTTTTTTGCTGACTTTTTTCCTTATAAGTTCTGAAGAAATTAAAGTTGTTTAAAGGTTGTATTCTGACAGCTCTGAGATGAAAATTTTCAGCTAATTACAGATCAGAAAAAACGTAGTCAACAGCTGCCCCCTTTTTTTTCCTCATAGAGAACAACTCTTCCAAATGGAGTCATATTTCCCAGTCCCTGGGGTTGCCTGCTGTTTTTTCATCTTACCAAGAACTCAGTCAACTTTAAAGGTACAATGAGTTTTTTAACTTGTCTAAAGGACAAGTGGCTCAAGACTTGCAACAAAAGCCTTTTCTTTGTTTTTTGCCTGCTTCTGATTCTCCATTAAACTTTAATTGCTTAATGAGATATTGATTTTTATATATACAGAGCTTATATTTTTAACAAAGTCTGACTCTAGAAGAGAGTTAGAAATCAGGTTTTTTCCTTTTGTCTAAAATGGAAGAAAAAACTTAATTATTGAGACATTCCCTCTCCCCAACAACTAGATATTAGACAGTTGGATCTGGGTGCAGTTCTAAATGTTGATATTTTCAGAGGAAGGATGGTTTAAGTTCAGTCTTACCCAGTTGATTCTGCCAGACTGAAAATCTGTCTGGCTTTTTCTCAAAGATCACCTCTAGTGGTGAACTCAAACAATCTATTCTACTGTTTCAGTATCTTTTTTATAAGAAAGTGCTTTTTAATATTTAATCTGAATATTCCTCCCAGAATTTAAGTCCATTAAAACTGGTCTTGCCTACTCTGGGCATGGAGAACAATTGGATCTTTCCTTTTTTCTGCAGTTTCTGTACTATATGTCTTACCCCAGCTTTAAGTTATCTTTGGGGAAGAAAAGGGGAAGTATAATTGATATTTACTACTTTATAATTCTGCTTAGTTTAGATGGAGTATTTTAGGCTACAAGTAAACATCAACTTATCGATATTTTATAAATAATGACACGTTGATTGAGAAAACTCATATCCAAGCATAGTAGTCCCAGCTTTAATTAACACCGTGTGCAAAAATCAGTCTCATTAATTCTGAGTCTATTTACTTATAACTGTTTGTCATTCAACATATTAAACATAAAACCCCCTACTGCTCTTATCTATAATTCTCTTCACTTTTACTTTCATAAAAAATAAGAAGAATTATTTCCTTGGCAAATTGGGATAATACTGCTAAATAAATACTGATAATACTGATTTCCTGACTTAAGCTCTTCAAAATATTCAGAGATCATACCATGTAAAACAGGTAAGATGATGGTTGTAAGCAAATGCAAGCTTTAATGTTGCATCACTGAGAGCCTGACATTACATTTACTTTTTCTACCATCTATTCGATGCTACTGGACCAAAGTTTTAAGCAAATAAAGCACCTACTTATCTTTATAAGAAAGGTCCATTTTTTATTCCATATTTCAAAGCAATAGTTAAAAACCTCTAGCTGAATAAAATCTTTTTCGTAATGAAGTGAAAACACAGTGAAACTGCTCTAATAGTATATAACACACTATTAGTCAGCAGCTTGAAAACAACTCTCACTGCATAATGTAAAGCGTAAATTTTACATGGCAAAGTTATGACAGCTTCCTAAAAACCTGAATAAATATAATCTTTTACATACTTAAAGTAAAAATTAACTGAACAATCCAAGGTAACAGAAACTACTATTTGAAACAAGGACCAACAGAGCTCCTGTCTATATTTAGTTCAGCAGTAAAAGTCTTGGTGATTTGGCTAGGTCAAATTGTCCTGACGTGGTTAATTATTCTGATTCGAGGTGAGATCTGATGGATCAGTAAGGCATGAACTATGTGAAATACATATGCACAGAGACAGATGGTCAGTCACCAACTTGACTTTGATCTTAGCAAAGTGTTGTTGACAGCATAAGAGGATTTGTTCTTCATTAATAACCGGCTGTATACAGAGAAATTTTCGCTTTTCTACCACACATTACATAGGTTAACCAACCCTGGAATAGATATAGACAATTTCCTCTGCCAGAAGGAAAATTGCTTTGGCCAGAGATCATAACCAGAGAGATCAGAAATTAATTTGACTTCCTTAAATTATCTCAGAGAACATTGCTGATTACATAAGTATAAAAATGTTGATATGCAAGTCCAATAGATATTATTATTAATAGACTGTAAATCAAAATGCTGAGCAATTATTTGTCTTGAAAAAGACTGAATCCAGCAGAGCAAAAATGTTTGTTTCAGTGTATGCATAAAGAGCAAAAATTCTCCAATTTCAGTATTTCAAGTAAGATTTGTCCATATTGTTACAGCATAAAAGAAAAAAGATAATACATGTAGGATGATTTAACAGATGGTTATAAAGAAGAGGCATGAAGACCAAACTTTTCAGAGTAAAGTTTGCCATTGTCTGTGAAACTCATAAAACATCCTTAAAAATATTTTATGAATTCTTTATAATCAATTATAGGCAAAATGTAAATGTGATTGTATTTATGTTATGCCTTGTATCTCAACTATGAAAACATATCAGGTATTGGACAGATGATAAATGTGAGAAAGAATGCAAAAGACAATCCTAAATTTTGCCTATTATTAAATCAAGTGGTTTAGATTCCCAGCCTAGCAAGTCCACTGTGAAGGTTTGCTTCATACCCAACTAGATCTGGATCTAACAGGGGCCTCTATCTCATTTTTAATTAAATGGGATCATTAGTATTTTTAAAAATTATCATGGTATTACATTTTTTAAGAATGACCGAGAAAGAAAAAAAAAATATGTTGGAAGTCAATTTGCATGAAGTGGATAGTTTAGTGCAAACATTTTATTTATAACACATTTTCCTAATCTTACAGTGGCAAGTGATTTAGTTTACCATGAATAAACAAAAACTGGTTTGAATACTTATTATTTGTTTGATTTTATACATAAGAAAATAAATCCTTTGCTTATACTTGATCAAGTCATTAAATATTAGAGAAAAATTTAGTAGAAATCTGGATACTTGTATTCTTTCTACTCCTAAGTTTCTTAGGCTGAAGAACAACCCCTTAGCTACTTCTTCTATCACTGATATTCTAACATTTACATGGTAATTGTATCTGTGACAGCTTGAATTTATTGTTGGAAGAACAGAAGTTGGACATAGCATGTAGGGCTTGAATATTCAGTATTTGAATTTCTGGTGCTTTCTTTTAAAACTTTGCAATGCTAAAGAGATGCTCATGGAGCATGGGTTAGCAAAATTCTGGAAAGCATCTTGTCTGCCTCATTAGTCTGTATCCCATCAAGTCTATCCAGGCATATTCAAGATCATCTGCAAAGTAGACTAAGTCAAGTGTGGTATAACTAATAACAATTTTGAATAGATAAATTCCATGTAATATTCGATTAAAAAAAATTCTTGAACTTCTCTTTTTCTTGAATAAAAATTAGGCATAGCCCTAAATATAAATATTTGCAAGGTCTCAACCCAAGTGGAACCAACCTGAATTTCCACCCAAAACCTGGAGCACAATGCCAAAGAGCCCTGATCCAGTACACAAGTAAAGACTGTGAAGCAGAGGATCATTGGTCATTACAGAATTATGTTCTATTTATGAACAGAAAGGGCTTTGCAGTCTCAAGGCTCTCTCTATCAATTTGTGTGTAATCACCATAAAGACTGGCACTGTGAAGAAACTTACATTTTAGTAACTATAGAGACGTAACTGAACTGTACCCCTTGGATTTTATGCTGTGAGGATTCTAGGAGATGCTGTGCAGTGGAGCACTACTTTATTTAGGCACCATTGTTTGCAAACAAAAGATGGTAATTTTATGACAGAATCACATTATACTAGAAAAATCGGGAGGATTCATTCTTCTAAAATTCCCACCCTAGGTAGTTCTGTCAAGGTATTTAAACAGGTGAGCCATCTCACCTCATGGGACCTGGCCTGAATTAATCTACTCTCTGTATTTCTGGAAATAATTTCTCCTTGCTGGAAACACCCACAGAAGTCAGCACGTACTACTGTCACAAAAGCAATTAAAACTAATCTTGAGATGGATTTTTTTTGTGCTTTCTGTTTTGTAGTTGAAGGAAGTTTTATAAATACTGTACTCCTTAATCCTTGTTTATTACTTTTCAGAAAAGAGAAGGCTTTTCTTACATATGTTTAAAACACAATATGCCACTGAACTTTACAAAACACTCATTTCATATAAGCTTGCTTAGATGGGTAAAATTTATTCTTCTATTCCTATATTAATATTTTAATAGTCTGAATACTATTGTAGGGTTAATTTCTATTCCTTTCTTCTGTTTTCTCTTTATGGTTTGCTAAAATTTTTATCATTAAAATGTGAGTAATAAAACACATTCAATTTTATAGTCTAAATATGTGCATTTAAAATACATACATTTTTCATCCTCATAACTTGAAGTTCACTTATTAAATGAATTTCAGTTCAATAGCACTGACACTTCTAGTTGTGTATACATGCAGACTGTATTAAGCACTGGCCATAAAGCACCTTGTCTCACTGTAGGCTCCTGTATTCTCACAGTAATTTCTTTATCTTTGCTTTTTTCTTTATTTTCAGAAGCCATGGGCATCTGAGGGATTGCTGATATTTTTGAAGCACAGACACTGACAAAATCTTCTTATTTTGTAACATTATTTCTTCTGTCTCCTTTGCCTTCTGAAAGAGACCCATGTATGTCCTGTGTTCACTTACCTGAAATTCCCACTTAGTCTGTACTGTGAGTTTTTGCAGTATCATGTTCCTGAGTCAAAACTAATTCCTCTAAAATACCTGCCACTCTAAGAAGGGTTGTTCTTTTTAGCATCTTATGTATGCACTTCTAAAATCACTGCATAGAGTATTTTCAACTCTTCGGTTGGCTGAAATTTCTTCCTGCAATTTCTCGTTTTGAAAAAAAAATTTAAAGTTTATTCTTCAAAGTTACAAAGAAATCTTTCTGTCCAATTTTCGGATGTTTTCTCAAAACAGAAGAAAAACACATTTTTAAAAAATTTAAGTATTTCCAAGTCATCAAGACATTAAGACAATACCTGTTTCGAATGCTAGAGCCTGTATATAATATTACTACATCGTGACACTCATACACTTATACTTGCTGCTTAAACCAAAGGCTATTTTTATATTTCAGATGCCACCTTTTAGATGGCAAACATTCAGGATAGGTGCTACAAGGCAACTCCTTTCCTGACATGGAATAGCGCGTAACAAGGGAACTGCAGCTCCATCCTGGATGTTTGTTCACACCTTGAAGGTGCTCTACTAAATAAAATAAAATTAGTACCTTCTCATATATGGAGACAGTTCTTCCAAGACACCCACTTATTGAAAGAAGAGCATGATTTCAAATTTTGGATGGAAATGTACTACTCTCCTGAAAGTTCAGTTACCTGCTCTTTGAAGAATAGATCTATATGTATCACTTGGGGGGTTCTATGTGGCTTATTTTGGCAAAGGGAGTTTCTCGTGTTCTACTATCTATTTTAAAGAATCTAATTTTCCTATATTCCTTTAAAGGGAGTTTCTCGTGTTCTACTATCTATTTTAAAGAATCTAATTTTCCTATATTCCTTTTATACATACGTGCACACACAGATTTTCATACATGCACAAGGAGTTTGGGTGCCTGCAGGGTAGGACAACAAGTGTCACTAACTGAGATGTTGCTCAAGTTTTTCATGCATTTTTGCAAATAGGCTGAATCCATATGAGAGCAATATGTTCAACGAACTTACACAAAGGATCCAGGAAGGATTTATGCCAAATTGCACCTAGTTTCAAGGTGTAAGAATTCTGAGTAGCTACTCTCACCTCAACTGCTGTCAGCCCAGAACTGTTACTGTCTCTAAGGTGCCAAGCTCAGACCAAGTTTGCTTTCTTCTCTCAGTTTGTGCAAGCTAGTTATTGTGCACAGCCCTCAATCTCAACTTTTAATAAAGATCTTTTTCATTTTTGAGAGCATAAGATTTTAATTTAATTTTTTTTATTTACCTCTTATTACCAAATTCTGTGTACATCAGACATTTTATCCTGGAAAATAAATGTTTAAAATAGAACCTAGAACAAGTGAAACTGTTGGACCAGAGGTTATAAAAAGCCTAAGAATATAAAATCAGACCATTTATCACTGTCACACACATTTTCAGAAGTTACTCCAAAACTTGCATCTAGTTTCTGCAAAACTCTTCATCACTTTCTGCCAAAGTGTCAGCAAAATAATCTATTCATACCATTCTGGATCAGGCTGAAACTAAGGGTGCTGGAGAAATGAGTTTTGCAATGCTTAATAGGTCCATATCATCTATGGAACTGTTTTGAATTTTAAAAGTATCATATCGGAATTCATATTTTCTTTTTGAGTATATTTGAAATGATAATGCCCTTGGAAAGAATCAGAAAATCTGAGGATGCAATGTGTCTTGTCTGCTTTCTGTTTTGTTTAAGCTATTTCTTCCCATTTCATAGGAGTAGAATTTAAGTAAGGTATTTAATATGTTTCGAGTTCCTTAATTATGACTTTCTCTGGCACAATAGAGACATCATGAAAATGCGTGTTTTTCAAAAGATTAAAATCTTTTCAGCATAAAATTATTTGACATGCAAGATCATGAAGTGTCATTCTACTATTTATTTATGGTAGCATATCCCAACCAGCAACCAAGTACCATGGAACTTCTTGCTCACTCCCCATGTCCCTCACCCCTATCAGATGGGAAGAAGAATCAGAAAAAGGTAGAACCCATGTGTTGATAAAAGAACAATTTAATAACTGCAATAAATGTTATTGATAAAATTAATAATTAACAAATAATAATAATAATGAAAAATGAGATAACAAAAAAAAAAAACCAAACAATGCACAATAAAATTGCTCACCAGTCACTGGCAAATTCCCAGCCTGTCTCTGAGCAGTGATCAGCCATTCCCAGCCAACTCTCCCCAGTTTACATACTAAGTGTGTTGTTCTGTGGTACAGAACAGCCCTTTGGCCAGTTTGAGTCAGCTGTCCCAGATATTTTCAGCATCACATACCCACTTGATTCAGCAAATCGAGATGGTAAAAAAATATCCACTTGACTTTTAACAAATTGTTCCTGTAAAATTCATTACACATTAAGAGCACATCATGCTTCACCGCATAAGTACAGTGATCACTGCATCCACTAACCTTTCTCATATCTCACAACATGCTGCAGCTTATTTCTTTTATTGTTCTTCTCTCACTTTTTGTAAGGATCATTAACAAATGCATGTTTCCATGTGCACTGGCTATGCACAGGCTATTCCCTTCAGAATTGGTTTATTCCACTTTAAATGCAGGTTGTGTGGTTCAGGGGTCCACAAGTGTACATATTGCTTTCCATGGGGTATATTACCCTTATAGTCACAATGGTATGGTTCTGATTTTAATTTCTGCAACCTTAGATATTTACAGCAAAATGGGCCCAATTTTCATAACTTCTTGGCATGCAACATTGACTTTGCAAATGATCTCTGAACTAGAATTCCCATACTGACATCCACTTCCCCCAACAGCCTTCTTAATGTTCCAGTCTAAAAATTGCACCTCATTTCTAGAACTTATTTCTTTTCCCATTTCTAACTTTTAGTGCAAAGGAAACCAAACTTGCAACATACTTGAGAGCAGACAAGTGCCTAAGCGCCGATCCATAAACAATCTGGATTTAATGTTTGTTCACATAATCATAATCTGTTTCCCAGTGGGCATAACTTTAATTTTCTTTAATAATTAATGAAGAAGTTGACTTAAGAAAAGTAAAATAAAAACTACTAAAAGGATCATTCAGCTGAGACAATTCCTAGGCCCACATGCCAAGAATTATAACTTGTCTGTTTCTAATAAGTAGATTTTTTTTGCATAAATAGCAGCTGTGTCTTCTATTTTCCAGTTTAAAACAGAAGATAATTTACAATGTAGAAATATATCTACATTAATTTGATTACCTTCCCACAGGTGCGCATTCATTAAGTACTGTCTAATATCTGCAGTAAATGAGAGAGGAATGACAGATTTTTGTCTCATTTCTTATATCACTACAATATATCTCCAGGCATTATTTGATATGTATGCTGAAAGAAACAGAAATCTTATGAAATGACAGTTTTTAAATATGTAATTAAAATTGTATCATGAAGCATTCACATGCAAGGGGCAAATTAAGATTATCCAGGCTAACTCAGTCTAGATTTTATTTTTAATCACATTTCCTCACTTTGTGCATTTGATTTATTGACATCAACACTTCTTTAGGTAGCTTTTCTTTGTACTAAGTAGAGATGTTTTTCTTTTAGGGAGTATGGGGCAAACCACTTCTGACACTGTGAGTATTGATAATTCAACAGGGCTGTGCAACAACACCCTGATGTTCCTCAGCACAGCATAGCAGATAATGCTATCTGCCATCTGCTTCAGAGCTAGTTTGATAACAACAGAAAGACATGAACGTGGCAATGACCGGAGTGCCCCAAGGGTCCCCAGTTGAGACATGCTGACTGAAAACGCAGTACTTAATTAGAGAGCAAAGTTGCTTAAGTCTTTCATCGTCTGCAGGGAATATTTACAAAATAATATTTTCAAAGTCTTAAAACCCAACTGAGTTGGGGCAAACTTCAATGCCAGTTGAAGGCGTTTCATTAACTTGACTGTTCCACTCCCTCTTTGACATATTTCAAACCCCTGTTTCACAGGATGGGAGGTTTTCAAGTGACTTAGGGACCTAAAAACCTTAGATTTCTCTTTCATGTCGGCAAGAAAATACTTTTCTCTAACCTTTCTGAAGCAGTGAAATACTAAAATTATTTTCAAGGATATGTTTTAAACTATTCAGCTTGAAACATATTTGTAGCCAGAAAAAGTATAAATATTTAAAGCCTAACAAAGTATTAAGCAACTGAAAATAGGACCTTGTAATTGGAATGTCAGCTAATTTTCTACATTTTCTCACTAATTGATGTCCCTCCTATAACATTTTTCATTAGAGGATGCCTTCCTGAATTGCTCTAAAAAATGTCATACATATAAATTCACAAATGCACATCCAGCTGGGGAAATCCTTTGGTTAGTACCCTACAGAAGAAAATAATTTGGCATTGCTTCAATTATAATATTTCACATTTCTTTAGGACTGCACACAGAAAGCCTCAAAGAGTTATGCAGTTCTAATAACTACAATCTAGAAACAGATTGAATGCATGCGTACAAAAAGAAAACCCATATTATACATAGCAGCAGATCACAGCCTGAGGTATTGCCATTGCCAGTAATCCCACTATGCTTGCCAGTCAGAGTATTGACCTGGATAATGTACCCTATGTATTTATCTAAATAATGGCATAGTCTCTAATTTTCTCAGACCAGCAGCCTATCTACAGTGCTTTATGCTGCGAGAGTGTTTAGATATAGTAGCCACAGAGAAGATATTAAGAATCATTTCAAAACAGAATATGGCTAAAATTCTCTTTGACTTCTTTGAACTGTAGAAGAAATATTCTTATTTTCACATCTTTAATTTTGCATTTAATTTGCTTTACCCGGATGATTCACATACAAATTGGCAGAAAAATATTGAGATAACTTCTTCATTTGTCTCCAAAAAGCCACAATATGCTACACAATACATAACAGAAAGCAAAAATAATTAGTTTACCTATAAAGAATCAGTGCAAGCCAGGAGGTTCTGAGCCTGCTTCCACAAAATTAGTTTTTTATGAGTGGAATCTTGTCTTAGCACATTTAATACACATACTCATCAGCAGCATACAGAGTGTAATTTTTCCTATGCTTTTACCTCCCACTGCACAACCTACTTCAAGATTCAGGATGGACATTTCAAGATATAGAAGTAACTCTTCTTAATGTCCAATCATCCTTAGCCTCACAACCTGACACAAAATTTCAAATGTTTTTTAAAGGGTGGGAAAATAAGAATATAAACAAGTATGCAGGAAGTCTGTGTTCAGTGATAATTCCTGTATAATGTGAACTTGCAAGATAAACAAAGCATATACAGATGTACTTAAGCTATGTGGCATCTCATCATGTCTTCATGAAGCCAGCCTGCCTTTTCTCCTAGATAAATTAGGAGGAGGAAAAACACCCAGCTCGTAATAATTATAGCTGGAGGAAAATTCAATTCGTAGTACAGTGAACACACTAAGCGTGAAGTGCCTACACTGTTTTTGACATTTTGGGAAGGAAAATAATTCAGACATGAACAAAACATCTCCATAATACATGGATGCCCAAAATAAAGTAAAGCACTCTCAAAAGCAATTGAGTCTTCTAAGATGACTGAGTGAAAAAAAAAAAAATAGACACAACAGCAAAGACAAAAAAACATAAAAACCAAGAGAAAAGAATCACAGTAATAATACATGCTGCAGTTTGCACCCTGAAAAAGACCAATTCAAAGTTGACCATACAGATTCTCAGAACATGAAAATAAAATTAAGTTACTGACTTGACCAATTTTGTATGCATTTTCCAAGCTATGAGGAAACTTAATAGTCAAAAGCTATCCTAGAAACTTATTTTTTATTAATATACATATGCGTTTAGGTCTAACATGTAATTTATATTTAAGAAACACTCCAATAGAGATAGAAATACAACTTTTGAAAGAGAACAGAAGATATGCTACATAAAACAATGCTTGTCTCCCTAAATACCAGGACACTCAACATTCATGTATTTTACTTAGTAAAATTCTGCTTTGACTGTAATTCTAGAACTTCTGCTTCCAAGTAGTTCCCTGCCAGTTTTCACATATTCTGTAACTGCTGTCTCACGGGTGCTGGCCCTTTTCTTTCCTTTCTCATAATCTTTCACAAGCCTTCCCGCTCCGGAGGTGAGCCTCTCCCATTATTCTGTGCAGGAGTTATGACCCAGCCCTTGGTAAATGAGCTGCGGCATATTGAGTTCTGCTGGCAGCCACTGCTCTTGGTGAAGGTCACGCACCTGCGGGGGATGTCCTTACCATTTAATCCACTGTATGCTGAGCTCTGAACAGAAATTCTCCTCACACATTTCAGTATCAGGTCCTCCTGAAGATGGAGTGGATGTCAAGTAGGGTGGCCTACCCTGGCCAATTTAGGAAGGGAATACATTCAGGCCAGGATAAAATGCAAACAGATATTGGGAAAGAAGTGCAGAATAAGTGGTACACTAGTGAGCTATGTTTTAGGTAAATGTGGGTAGGACCAGTAGTCAGTTTAATCACATTTGGTCTAGAAGTTAGCAGGTAGGCTAGGAAAGGTGGTTTTGTTTGGGTTTTAGCTGATGGTGGTGTCTTTTTACCCAGATCAGGCAGTGTGTACCAAGAAAACATGGCCCTCCAAATTGAACAGAAAGCCTTTTATGAGTGTTGTCTAAAAGGTAAAAGCAGCAAACATGGTCTGCAAATTACATTAGATGGTACACAAGTGCTTATGAAATCCCATAAACACATTTTATAGAACGATGACAGCTTATCTGTTCCCAAACCCTATTATGAACCAAGGCAGAAATATCAGCCTAGAATGTATAAACCAAGATTCCATATCCTACAGTATCCTACATAAGTAAATTCTGAAAAAACCTTTTTTTTTTCATAAAATACAGTTTTTCTCATCCCAGCTTTTCTCATTTGTGCTTCAATGGGGAACAGAACCAGTGTTAAACAATAAACCCTCTCTTACCTCTTCTGATTTCTGCACGTACAAAATCTCACCTCTCACATTTTTGTTCTACCAAATGTAGCAATTTTTAAGTAGCTATTTTATTTTTTTAGAAGTCTGGCAGTGATTTCTGTGTGAATTTTCTAGTCCCAGGATTCAGAATTTGGTAGATATACCAGAGCTAGGCTCTGCCAGCACATGGTGAGAAGACATATACATGATAATAATTGGATTTAAGGTAGACTACAACTTTGTCATCAATAAATGATGGTCACTATTCTAAGTACCATCTTAATACAATGAAGGAAACCAATTTCTCTCTGTTCAGTTAGGAACCATGGTGAGTAAATCAGGAGGTTCAGGTTCATAGAAATTTTGTAGAGTCCAGTTGAGTTCACGTGCCTGAAAATTTGCCAAATCAATCCCAGTATAATTTCTCCTGTTCCTTCATAAATGTTACCTGTCTCCCTGCTGGGCTTTCTAGGTATGTTCTTCTTGAAGTTATTAGAACACACAATCCCTCTGTTTTTACAAAAAAATTTCCACTGAGATGTTTTCCTATTTAAGTAAAACAGATTTTGGGTGTCTATCTACCATTACATTAATACTGCAATCTGTCCCTCTCACAAAAGTGCTTTAGCAAATCCCTGAAAATTCCACCAATGGGCTCAGATGTAACATAGTTGCTCTACACACTGGTCTCTTTTAGTCATGTACATAAGATGATTTCCACAACAGAGAATCTCAGTTCAACAGGAGTGTAAAATTGAGGGAATAGCCTCAATTTTATCATCTTAGTAATTGAAGAAAACATTGAGTCGCACTTCCATCCTGAAGCATCCTACTTTTTTTACTCATCCGTTCTGTCCCAATGCTACCAATAATCATTTTAAAGATTATTTTAGGAAAAGTTATTTCAGCTTTATAACACTTGTTGTGCTTGGCATCTGTCTGCCCCGCCTAGCAGCAGCCGTCAGTTCCTCTCTGTGTTTGTTGCACGGACTCTGGCTGCTGCTGGCACCCGTACAGCCGCTCAACTGCGGTAGTCGCAACAGATAGGCTGTGATTGCCACGTGTCAGGGGCACGATGGATGCAATTGTCACATGCTGGGCACGTGATTGCCACGTGTCAGGCACACGATTGGTGTCTGCTTGGCGCACGATGAGCGTGAGATAGGCTCATGATGGGTGCATGACTGTCGCGTTATGTGATGGAAGCATGGTTGTCGTGTGCCAGGGGTTTGATGGACATATGTCAGGCAAGAGATGGGTAGAGTTTGTGCTGTGACCAGCTCCTGCTCTCTATAGACACACCTGCTTCTTGCTTTGCTGCTGCTTGAGCTGATCTGGCAGATTTTCTAACAGTTCCTTGTTATTCCAGTTTCTACTTGGAGGTTCTGCAGTTCTCCAAATAGGAAATGCTTGAATATGTATTATTTTGTCTCTAAATCATGGGACAGGTCTGCCTCAGCCTTAATCACCATAACCATAGCCTGGACCACAATCTGTGACTTCTTTATAGTTGACAGCAGATTTCTAAGCCAATCTGCTCCCTTTTGTCAGGCCGTGAGTTCTTGTCAGGCCTTGCTTCAGAAGCCATTGCCAGAGCATGACCTCTATCCTGGTACACTTAGGTGAAACTATTTATTTCCAAATTTATATTGCACTCTTACAGATCACGTTGGAACAGGACTTCTTGTTGGAGGTGAACTGTAGGCAGAATCATCTACAAAAAGCTGGTGAAAATGGTCCCTGACCTGGGGGAGACGAGCGGTGCCCTAATGATCACCTTTAGCAAGCAGGTGGCAGGGGTGGACATTTTTTTCACTGGCCAGGCACTGGAACAGGCTGCCCAGGGAAGTGGTAGAATCACCATCACTGAAGGTACTTAAAGGATGTGCAGATGTGACACCTGGGGCTGATGGTGATGTGGTTTAGAGGTGGACTCGGCAATGCTGGGTTAATGGTTGGACTTAATGATGTTAGAGGTCTTTTCCAACCGTAAGGATTCTGTGATTCTATGATTTTGAAGCAGAGGCTTTTCCTTCCCATGTCCGTGCAGTGGCTTTTCCTTCCCACGTCCTGCTTAACCACCCCTGGTGTCACACGGGGCCTCTCGGTGACGCGCTGTGGGTCACAAAGAGCTGCGTGCAAAAAGGCAAACACCAGCAGCAGAGGGGCTTCAGCAAGGGGCTGTGTGTGCGTCAGTGGTTTGGGCAATCTGTAGCTGGGAGAAGCTGTTACCGAGTGTTTGTCTATTTAGAAATGATCAGTTTGACAAATGGTGGTTATAAAATGAAGATTCTTAAGTTTCTGACCTCAGGAAACCCAAGGAGTAGATAGTTTCAGTGACTATCAAGGCTGAAGACACCATAAATAGACATAAATCATGTTTGCCATCACAAAGGTTAATTACCAGGAAGTGAAATAGAGATCACCTTTTCTTTCTCTTAAAATGCAATACATACAGAGAATTTGCAGCTATATTTAGGGAAATAAAAAGGGAAACTATGACATCATTAATATTTCTCTATGGATTGTCTATCTAAAGACTGCAAAGCTGGTAGAAATACCTCTACTGAGTTGGAACCAGACCCCAGACTAAACTTGAGGTTTTATGTGATTGTAAAATAAACAAGAATTTTTAGTGCATTTATCACAGTTCAGGAGAAACCACAATCGAGGAGTTCAAATTTAGAGTAAGCTTCTATTTATTGTTCAATTTACTGTATTGTGTATCTCCAAATAATTTACCAGTTGGTGTGATTTTATTAAACCATGACTCTATCAAGTTGGTGTGGTCCAACTATTCAGCTCACAAACAGAAAATGCTCAGAAGTTGATTTTGCCAATCTTTCTTTATTATTTATCCAAAAAGGAAAAAATATTCCTTAGGTTTGATAAAAAAGCTGTGGTTCATTTAATGTTTAAGTGTCTGCTCTGACATTGTCTCTCTAAATTTCCTGAGGGATTACAAATGTGTGCTATTATTTACGAAGATGACATAAAAGGAAGAGATCATATATAATAAACTGGCAGCAAAATAAGACCTCAATCAACAGCTGAAAGACTGCACTTTTAAATTCAGATGAATGTGAAAAACTGTACAGTAATAAACATTTAAAATAGCGGGGAAATGAGAAACTGTACTATTCAATTTCGAAACAAAATGTTCCACTTCCTATTAAGGACCTCAACAACCTTTTGGTTTTGCTTTTCAATGAGGAAAAATGACAGGGAGCAACATAAAAAGGAACTATCATGTACTTCAGTCACTCTTCAGTGTATGTGCCAGGCACCCATGTATCCACACCAAATTTTCAACTTCCATGACTACAGGTGACCAGAAAATTTTGTTTATCATGACAAGCTACTGATTAATATTAAACAATATCTTATTTCATGTTGTATTTTTTTCCCTGTGTACATTCTGACATAAAACTTTGTACAAAATGAGAATCTACTGAAATGGCATCACGAAAAACCTTGAAATTTAACAATTTATTCAGGCATTTACTAATTATGCATCCGGAAGAATATCTTCTACAACAAACCCAAACACAGTAATGAGGCGGTTTTATCTCTTTCATTGTGTCCTACTGCTGAATTCCAGATTTACTGCACACAGAAAAGTCAAGTGTTGCCAGAATCAAACATGAGAAATTTTTTAACATTGCAGTCACTTCCTATGAAAGACTTTGCCCTCAAGAAACCATTACAGTGGTCACATCCTTCTCCTTAATGAGGAAAACCTGAATGGGGAAAATAAAAGGTATTGCACTCTTGTGCAGAAATACTGTGTGAAATCCATGGGGCACACACTGAGGCATGGGACTCTCTAAGTGCCACGCTTTGTGAACAAGGCTAGTCATTCATAGGGGGAGCACTAGGGATAGATCCAAATCATTTTGGCAGAAGCCAGACTCTGACAAAAGATCGCTACCATGTGATATGACAATAACTATAACATAAACATAAAGATGAGTCATGGATGCTTTGGAAGAAATTACTTTGTCTTGAAGACCTAAGTGAGCAGAAAACAAACTTATGAATTGCCAATGACTAAGTCCAAATTTTCAAAGGAGTAGTTGCTCCAATTTTAAAGGTTGTAATTAACTTCATGGCCAAATATTAAGTCTTTGAGCAATTAAAAATGACAGTACATCTGAAAACTAGACAATAAATTGTTATGTCTTCTGATAAGCCTTGCAACATCTCAAAAAAACTCTGTCAAGAAGATGGCATGAAACTCCCCAGTCTCTGGTATATATATAAGCATTCAAGATTTCCCATTGAAATACTCAGAGCTTCTGGATATTTGCTGCCACGCCTTTTCCTTGTCTCCTGTGGTCAAAAATCAATATTGAACAAATTTATTGTGGTGGATAACATTAAGTGTCAATCTGTGAATCTTCTTCATCCATTAAGTCCTTAGGTACTCTAAAGCTCTTAGCCACTGGAGCTATTCCACAGAAAGCCAAAGGAAGTGCATGGTTACTTGCTTGTGAGTCAATCATTGCACCCGTACTGCAGTTCATCCTCAAAGGAATTTTGTCACTCACCTACTACTTAACACACAGGTATTGCAACTTTTCTAAACAATGTTTGCAACATGGTAATTGTTGTCATCTGGAAGGGATGGAGAGAGGTACTTGAAGTTACTTGTAATTGGACCAAGCCTTTTGGAGAGGAGTAACAAGTCTGAATAATTGTTGGAATAAAACTGTTCCTGAGGAGCCAGAGTTGGGAGGACAGGGACTTGCTCTGAAAAATTGTGACAGCAAGTCAAAATCAGTCTTCTGGATAACTCAAGACTGCTCAAAACATGGAAACTATTGCTATTGACTTTGACTTGTGCAGTGTTTGTGCATTTTTTTTTGGTCAATCAGCTCATAGAAGACACCATGCCAGAGTCATTACCTTCGGGTGGCTGGGGCACACTTTGTCACATTCACAGACCTTTACAGAGCTCTGACAGCTCTGCCTTTGCAAAAGCTGCAGCTCTGGGATACTCTTCTTAGAAGCAAAAGCCTCTGCAGAACTCAAAATGGAAGGTGGAGAATGACTATGATATTTTCTGTTTGCTCTAGCCAGTGTTATGTAAAGAATGAGGGGGTTTTTTTTCTCCTTAACAGTAATGTTTGATATTATAGAAGTCACTGATTTCACTTTTAATGTTATTATATCTTCAACATCATTTGCTGTAGGAACTAGACAACATATTATTGAATATTTTTTAGTGTTAAAAGAGCTCGATTTATTATGAAACCCTGTAGATTTATCTGTATAAACTTCCTCAGGAGGTTTCAGGACTCAATCTCTTGGATCTCTGACAATTTAACATCTGTTGTTTTCTTATAATGCTCTAGAGTGCCAGACTATGTACCTAAAAATATATTTATAGTTTCATGTACTCCAGATTAGGAAAATTGCCACATTTATTTCAGTCACATATAGACACACAAAATATCTGTAAGCACTTCTGAATCAGGGAAAGTTATCACAGTTTTTCCAATTTAAAAAAATGACAATGTCTTTCTGTTTCAAAAATCTGAAGCAAAACAGAGACTGTACACCACAGGAACTGACATTAACCATATAGACAAAAATCTATGTATGCAGCAAGATAGCTATTTTTGTTCTTAGAAAAAAATGCAATTACCATGAATAACTGAGAATGCTAAATTCCTTTTATTTTCTGCTAACAGGACAGAGAGAATATTTATAAAACAGCCATTAATGCAGCTTTTCCTGAGAGCACTATGCAAGAATCGATATGCCAGCACAAGCCCAGTGCCTTTATACAAAGTTAGCAGGACTGCCCGTGGTGGCATAGTCCACCACAGCAGGGGAGAGACCGGGCTGGGACCTGGCTGCTGTCGGTGCATACGGCTGCCTCAGCCATCTGCAGGGTAGCAGGGGCTCTGCAAGCGGCTGCCACGTCACATCAGGAATGTCTCAGATCTGGAAATCTCTGGGTTTCATTCCCACTGCTCTCAGGTGTCTGGACCGTAGGCTGAAGTAGGCATGTCTGCTTCCTGCATCTGTTGTTCTCTATCTGAGCATGTTGCAATTGTCAAGGTGTACAAAATAGCAGGTTTTCTTGTGGAGGGACAGTTGTTTTATTAATTTTCTATAAGCAGGGTAGGATTTCTGGGCAAAATAAGAGGAGCACATTCTTACCAGGATATCTAGTTTAAAAATAATAAAAATTATGGTTTATCTAATTTTTTACATTGAAAGAAAAGCATCTCATCATCTTCATTTTAAAAAGAAGAAAGTAAAAGAACCCTATTCATTCAGAAAATTTCTTATCAAACAGAGAAAATCACAATGCTGGACATCACTCTGTAATTGTTAGTCACTGTAATATCCAGATATACTATAACTGTATCACAATGGAATTTACCAACATATACCTACCGTATCATCAGTTTGAAAGCTCAAAACCCATGTACATATAACTTATTCTATTAAGTGGTAAGTTGACAGGGAACATCTGCTCCAGCTGGGGAACCCACTAATGTGATCCACCTGTCACTATCTGGGTCATTACATAACTGTAATTCTGAACTGCTGCAATATTTTTGGCACATATACAAAGCTCCAAGTTGCACTAACAGATTGAACTGAGGTCCAAGATTAATATACCTTTATTTTATTTTTAATTCAATATACATATTTACAGTACTTATTAAGGCCACTGGGAAAATACCAAGGAAATTCATTTCAGCATGATTTTGCAGTCCTTATTTTTTTTGTTAAAAGCATTTCAGAGGAAGTTTCACTGTATTTGTCATAAATAATAAGAGAAGTGGGGGGAGACAATTGTCATGAAGTATGGATTCAGGGATTGTTTTAGAGCACTAGTTTCCACATTGTTTTCCTATGTATTTTTCTGTTTATTTCCCCCTTACTTTCCCCGTATCAGCCAGCCTAAAAGCTTGCTAAAACAAAATGCTTTTAGCAGTAACATCAAAACTCAGAACTTAATCTGAATTTTTATATGAAATATTCAGATAAACCAGAAATATCCTGGCTAAGGTTTCACTACTTACAGCAAAGCTTATAGTCGTTAAGAAGGTAAGAGACAACTCTCCTTAAAAGGGAACATTATGGTTTAGGTCATCTGTGTCAAATGCACCTCAGAAAATGAAAGTTCTCTTGCATATATGTTGCACATCAGGTATTTGAAAGGTGAAAATTCTGATAACATTTTTACGTACACAGACTACTCTTTTTCTGAGGAGATGAGTAACAAGTCAGCACAAACTTATTAACAAATTAAGGTTGGATCATTGCCCTGAAAACTGGAACATTTCAGCTCCTATTTCAGATGGATAGTGATTATTTATTGCCAACCTTTAACTGATGTTCAGCATTCAACGGGCTTTGTTGCCCATTTATATGTATATAATTTACATAAAAGACACCTTTCATTATCAACAGTAGGGCTTCACTTGGTATAACCATTGCTTGTGATACTTTATTTGCCAAAGAAATACACAAGCATAATCCAGAGAAAATTATTCCAAAAGTTTTACTATACCATGCCGTAAGTTATCCACAGGAAGTATTTCAAATAACTTCCTACCTGGCTCTGAAGAGTACACATTAAATTCTATGTAGAAGTTAAAGCAAGGCAGACACAGACACACAATAGTTTCTTCCTCTTGTGTCCTTTTTATTTCAAAGACAAAACTCAGTAGCTCACAAGTTTCTCCATCTTCCAAATTTCCAGCTGAGCAGACGCTCTCTTTTATCCACTGAGAAAAAAGTACTATGATCTGAGTAGAGAAGAAGTGAAAAATTATCAAAGTTCTTTTTCAGAAACAAGTTAAAAAACAAACTACCCTTGCTTAAATGAAAGGGGAATTAACTGCTCTTTACTGTCACCTCCCTGGAACTCAGTGGGAGCAATAGAAGGGGTTATAAAGAAAACACTACAAAAGCATAGTAAGTAGGGGGAAATTGGTGACTCTAATTGGACTCCAAGAAATTTCAATCTAATACTTCTAAAACTTAAACTTGAAGCAAGAGGTATTGGATGAACAAGTACCTAACAACTCCTACTGAATCCCAGTGGTAATCTCAAAAAACACTAGGCTTGTTTCACTGCCAGGCAAATGCCCAGATCCCTAGCTATTGACTTCTCTTTGGTGACAAATTTCTCTCTTACTGTCCCTCTCCTTTAGGATACCATAAAAATAAAGTTTTCAAAGGTCTTTGGGGGTTTATCTACATTACAGGCTTAGTCTGGATCAGGAATAAGTGTCTCAGCTGTCCCTTCTTACTTAATTTACAGGTTGAAATCGTCTCGAGGCAACTGGACTAGATTGCTTGCATATGAAACTGTCGTGAGTTGACCCTGGCCAGATGCCAGGCACCCAAAGAAAACTGCTCATTCACTTGCCTCTGCAACTGGACAGAGGGGAGAAAATTTAATGAAGGGTTCATGAGATGAGATAAGGACTGGAAGAAATCACTCATCAAATACCATCACAGGCAAAACAGGCTCAACTTAGAGATATGAAGTAAATTTATTACACTAACAGAATCAGAGCAGGATAATGAGAAGTAAAACCCCTTAAAAACACCTTCCACCCACCCCTCCCTCATTCCATCTCTACCTCCTACCCCATCAGCACAGGGAGAAAGGGAATGGGGGTTTTGGTCAGTCCATCACCCATGGCTTCTCCCACTGCTCAGGCAGAGGAGTTGTTCCCTTGCTGCACCATGGGGTCCTGTCCCACTGGAGGCAGTTCTCCATGAATGTCTCCAACGTAAGTCCATCCCACAGGCAGCAGCACCCCTCAAACTGCTGCAGCGTGGGTCACTCCTCCACTCCTCCACTCCTCCACTCCTCCACTCCTCCACTCCTCCAAGGACAGGCTGCTCCAGCATGGGAGCAGGACCTCTCTCTCCACGGGTCTCCCACAGGATCAGAGCCTCCTCCCAAGTGGATACCTGCTCCGGTGTGGGCTCCTCCATGGGCTGCAGGTGGATCTCTGCACCCCCGTGGGCCTCCATGGGCTGCAGGGGCACAGCTGCTTCACCACGGCCTTCACCACGGGCGACAGAGGAATCTCGGCTCTGGCACCTGGAGCACCTCCTGCCCCGCTTTCTGCATTGACCTTGGTGTCTGCAGGGTGGTTCCTCTCACATATTCTCCCCGGCTGGAATTAAAAATGTTTCAGCAGTATTGTTTTGGTTTCTTCTTAAATCTGTTACCATAGAGGCGTTACCACTACTTCTAATTGGCCCAGCCTTGGCCAGCGGCATGTCCATCCTTGGAGTCACCCAGAGATTGGCTCTCCTGGACATGGTGGGAGCTTCTGGCACCTTCTCACAGAAGTCACCCCTGTAGCTCCTCCCTGCTACCAAAAACTAGGCCATGCAAACTCAATACATTAACTAACCCCTAAAAGTTTCTCTCCAATTGCAAATGGATGTTTAGTCCATACATCGAAATTAAAGCTACTGGGAAATAAAAGTAAATCTCTAAAATACCTACAGGATGAATATCAGCTTCTCAGTACCACTTTGTTCCAGAGCTCTGTTCCGATCAGTCTGATCTACTTTGACAGTATAACTATAGCTTCAAAATGTTAAAATTTTACCTGGATGTTGCTCAGTGCTGGATAGCATTTTGGATTATCAAAGCTTCCAAAGAGATTTTCCTTTATATCCATCCCCAAGATTTCTTTCTCATGAAAGCTATTTTGTGTATCTTAGCAATAATCTGACAACTGATGGGTATTTCTTATCACTCCAATGTCTTTTATTAGTGTTCATAAAAAGTCATTAGTTTTTAATCCTTCTAAATACAAGCTCTTTGTTAGCATTGAAATGTTAGTGAGATAATGATTTTTTATTTTAATTCAAAAGGAATTAATCACACATTTATTTTTATAAAGATAAAATTAAACAGAAGTTAGAGGTACACTTAATTAAAGGAGTATATGAGTTGGTAGGCTTTATCTTTTTCCTTGATGTCTTAGCACTCAAATTTCCTAAATTTTCAGGACAGTAGTAAAACCAAACAAAATATGATCCAAAAGAAGTTAAGTTACTATACTAAAACGTTGATATACAACAACTATTGGTATATTTAATTTGGTTCCGATGTTATTTACTTTCATAAATGAAAGAGAATCTTAATCAAGATTGGGCATATAGGTAGACGAGGTCCTGATATGAAAAGAAAAAATACAACAAGCTCAATATTTTTAAAGGGCCACCTTAATTAAAAGTTACTTTTCTGCATGGAACACTTACTGAATTTCTAGTATAACTAGGGTGAGTTAATATTCCCACCCCATTCAGCATGTTGTTTAAGCTGTTGCAGTACTATTATGAGGATAATGCTACAGCCCACCTTGTAACATGACGATTAGATGCCAGTACAACTTCATGAGTTTGAGTTGTCCCTATAAATCGTAAAGCAGTGCCCATGTGTAGAATATACTGAACTCTTTCTGCATAATCAAGGCATTCATATGCAGTTTATATTTACCTTGAAAACCCAAGCAGTCCTCTCTCTCCTCTTTCTTAAATGCATTTAAAATATTGCTATTATATGAAGAGGGTAATTTTTTCCAAATAGCAATACATTTCTAAATACTTCTTGTATTGTGTGTACCAAGGCTTTGGTAGCAGGGGGGCCTCAGGGGTGCCTTCTCTGAAATGCTGTCAGAAGCTTCTGCTATACCCACATGGCCTGTGGCCCCATGGAAAGAGAAGTCCATGCTGGAGCAGGTTTGCCGGCAGTACTTTTGTCCCTGTGGAAGGGACTTATTCTGGGGCAATCTGTTCCTGAAGGACCCCATCCTGTGGAAAGGATCCGCACTGGAGTTCATGAAGAATTGCAGCCCGTGGTAAGGACTCACATTTGTGAACTGTCTCTTGTGGGAGGGATCCCACACTGGAACAGAGGAAGAGTGTGAGGAGTCCTCCCCCTGAGGAGGAAGGAGCAGCAGAGACAATGTGTGATGGACTGACCATGACCCAACCTCCATCACACTGAGCCTGTAGAGGGGAGGAGGGAGAGAAAATTTGGAGTGAAGCTGAGCCCAGTAAAACGGGAGAGGTGGAGGAAAGTGTTTTTAAGATTTGGGTTTATTTCTTATTATACTATTGTAACTTGATGGGTTATAAATTAAACTAATTTTCCTGAGTGAAGTGTGTTTTTCTTGACAGGAATTGGTGAGTGATGTCTCCCCAGAAATGCACGTCATTTGTAGTCTTAACTATAATTTTTTAATTAACTTCTGCAATATGACTTACCAATGCCAGAAGAACACACCTGTGATGGCCAAATCAAATTTCTCCAATATTTTTTTCTGTATTTTTATATGAGAGAGAACTTTGGAGGATCAAACCATTTGAGTTCTTCCCACATTATTACATGGAAAGAGATCTGTAAGGAACCTACAGATATCACATTCTCTATGCTTAAATTTTACTATTGAACTATTCTTTGTGTCTGAGTAAAATCAATTTGAAAAAATGAAATAGGCTGTGCACAAGTCATTCTTCTTGAGATCCTTAGTGTACTTGAATCATCACTCTTCAGTAATTAGATGTGTACAATTTTTACCACTGATTGTCTAATATAGAAGCACTTATTGATCCTTCAATGCAGCTTTCCTGTTTTGAACCAATCATGCATTTTTTTAAACTTGAAGTGTAGGGTCAGAGTCATAGACCCCCATTCTCTTGCATTCAGAGGACAGTTATTTCTCTGCCTTTGAGATTGGTGTTTTGCAAAGAAAGCACATTCCAGATTTCTAACTTAGAATCTTTTATCAGATTGAGTGGGAAAATCCTATGACTTAGTCTATGGATTTCTGCATTATACAAATAAGGGTTTTGGAGGAGAAAACCTTCTTAGTGCTCTGAAGGACTTGAGTGCTCTAGAATTTAAAGTGAATTTTTAATTTCTTCTTTTCTCTGGAGAATAAGTGCCATAAATCATGTTTACACACAAGTGATATTGGTCCTGTATTTTCTTTATAATTTCATCCTGATTTTATAAATTTATACGTCAACTTTAATACAATAAACAAAATATTTTTTGTCACTGGCCTGTCATGATGAATTCTTCCAATGCCGTCATTTTCTGGCAATCTTCCATTTCCAACTATAGAGTTCAGAAATATTTTACTTCCCTTTCATTGGTAAATCAATGAAAACTTTGCTTTTTCTGACATCTCTGATCATATGAATCATTTTTACTATTCTCAATGTGCCGCCAGGTTGTGGCCATTTTATGTCTTCTGCCTGAAACATAAAAACAAGCAGGAGATGATTGGTTATTTGGTCCTGGCAGACTAAAAATGTTGTAATCCCACAGTGTGGCTACTTCACAAATATGAGAATGAAGGTGGTATGTGAAGATGAAGGGGATTAAGCCCTGGAAGTATCAGAAATGTACTAATCCAGTGGTTGATTGACAAATTTTAATCCAAGTCACAAAAATCATCTTGGAACTTTTTCTAGCTCCTCCCACAAGGATCAAGATGTCATCATCTTCTGTAGATTTAAATTAGGTTTTTAAATGTGATTGTCAAACATCTTTAAATACGTATTCCATTTATAACTTATGCAGGACCAGTGGGTAAAATTATATAAGTATAAATAGTATCATTTCAGTATTTCAGTTTCTGACTGCATTCACATAACTTGTTTTATATAGGATTTTTGTTAATAAATGCTCTAGTCAGTTTTTTTTCATTGTTCTATTCCATATAATATAATCTAACACACTGAATCTATACAACACTCTTAAAGGGAACACATAATTATTATAATTTTAGCCATATTTATTTTTTTCCTGCCACTCAAATTTCTTATGTGTTTCTTTTGTTAGTTGCTTTAAAAACTTCAAGCTCTGTTTTACATCAGGGAAAAAAAAATAGACATTTATAAAGAATCCCAACAGAAATCAATAATGGAAACCCACACATAATCCCTTACACAAGACCATGGTTAGCAGAAATACCACGCAAACTAGCTTAATGGATGAACAAAAAATGGTGCAAAAAGGTAATGTAGGATGAGTTTGCATATGAGCTGAAAATTTTGGAAAGCATTTTTTTCCCCTGCCACAAATGAAGAAGTACTACATTTCTCTCTGTCCTTCTCAGCCTCAGTAACGTGGTGGAGCCAATGTCTTCCGTCTGGTAATACAGCATGTGTGAGCCACTTAAACTCCCTGATTTACATGATGGTGGATCAGTCTTGCTATTTAACTGCTCCATGCAAGTTATTATGCATGCAAACAACCCTCAAAGTAAAAAACACAAGTGAATTCAAGCAGTATTCCGGACTGACTTCAAAGAAACAATACTTACACAAAAATGCTGGAAGGAATGCAATTTCTTCACAAGGATGAAAAAAAATCCCTACCAACAGAAGTCCTACATGTTCTGTGTTAAACCTCTGCATTACTATTAATAATCTCACCTACTGCTTATCATCAGTATACATCTGAGGTACATGTATTTTCTCTGCAGACAGCCTCAGTTACGTTGGAGTCTTAGTTCTGGTCCCTAGAAACGGACTCAGATCCCACTGCATTTTGTATTTCCCCTTCAGTAGTTCTTCATTAGAACCCTAGACTTTTTTATTTTATTTTAATTTTTGTGAAGAGAATATCTTGGACAGGAATATATTGCCTTGTGTGTATCAACATTTTTTATTTGATGGCCTGAACACCTTAGATGTGTGCTAATTAAGAAACCTAAACCATAACTGATATCATCAAAGTTTCTCCTGCTCTTAGGAGGATTCAATCAAGCCTAAAAGAATTATTCAGAAGTGTACAGAGTTGGTTCTCCATCACACTGAATCACACAGCTTTTTCTAAGCAAAAAGAGCAGATTTCTTATCTGAAAACTGCTAGTCAAAGATTTCTTTTTTTATTAGCCTTATTTTTATTATAGATATATAAAACAATTAATGTCTAGATGTATACAATAATGAATGGCTAGTTCCATAATGTAATTTATTAAATTTATCTTTCAATAAATCAATTATATACATTAAATATTAAACATCTTTAGTACATTCTGTAACATTTGCAATAACTGCCAAAACGGCTTTCTCCATAGAAGGCAGCTTTATAATGTCAAAGACCAGCAAAATTATTTTGGTTCAAAAAATTATTTTGAACCAGCCTGAAATTTTTTGTGCCATACCTGTGCTCTCAGTTTAAGAAATTTTAATTTTTGGTAACTATTATAGATGAAGTCCTCTGACTAGAAGATTTGGCCAGATGATACACCAGGATTGATGGCTTACATTGATACTGCATATTAGATATTGCCACAGAGTATTTACCTAAATGGGATTTCTGGGTAGCACCTTAATTGTTCTGACAACGTAGTGATTAATGTACATGTTTTAGCAACTTTTTGAAAGCATATGGTGCTGCACAGTGAAATGTGTTGCGACTGGTATACTGCAGACATTTTCCACAATAAAGGAAGCTTTGTTTTGCAACCAAATGCTGCAATGAGTAGATAGAAATGTTGTAGCTGAATTGAAAATTATCAGCTAGTTCCATAAGATCAAATAGAATAAATGCTTCTGATATTAGGAACTTAAAACATCCATTTAAGCCGAAAAGTCTGTACATGAAGTTAAGTTTCTGAATAGAGTAACAAATTGCTATTTTTTATCGCCTTTATTGTTCTGAAGTGTAGTGTTTGCAGCACATGTATCTATTTCAAACAAGGTCTGAGTACCTACCTACAGTTTTTGGCTGCTATGCTGTAGACAATAGCCATTGTCTACAGCATAGACAATATTTAACACTAAATTCTAGGCAGAATGGAAAAGATGCAAGGGGTAAAAACCCTTTTGCAGTTAAAGAGGACTCCTGGGAAGTTTGAGGTGTCATGGAGGGTTTGGGTGCCGTAAGGGGAAGACACAAAGAAGAAACTCTGAGAAGAAACGTATAATCTTTCTTAATCTGAAGAAGATGGTTATCATACAGTTTTTCTATCATGTAGCCTCCTACAATCAAAAGGAAATACCAGCCAAAATTTCTTACCTCTCAAGAATATTTTTTGAACTTCATTTTGGTAACTAAGCTGCTGTTTAATAATACCCAGGGAAAGACTTTTGCCATAATGTATGATACTTGTGTTCTCAGTTACAAATGGAAAAGCAAAGAGGATGTTGAAATAATTACTTGTGCACAACATGGTAACTATGAGGAAAAATACCCATACTTCATTCATGCTAGGACAAAATGCAGATCCTCTTAATATCCGTTATTAATTGCTTTCATGCCACAATGATTCTGTCCTTGTTTAGCAAGCATGTTTAAACTATTATGTAAGGATAGAAGGGAATAAAAACTTGCAGTTCACTTTGGCATAGAAGACTGGTTCCCATGAAACAATAAATTTAGAGTATCAGTCATACAATGGACCATTTCACAATACTGTTTCTTCTGCAAAAGTTTGATCATACTGTACTCCATATATAGATGATAATATAAAAATATGCTAAAAGTTGAAATCAAAAATGGAAAAAGGAAACATAGTAATACAAGTTGTGTGATAAATGATTGTTGAATGACTTGTGTAATCACTCAGCTTCAGAATGTTAAACTTTTTTGATGTGGCGCTTTTAATCTTGTAGATAAAAGATGGCTTTTTTAAATTCTGTTTTACCTAAAAAAGCCATAATTAAGTGAGAAATCTGTAAATCACACAGAAAAGGTATTGTGAAATACCTTAAAATAGATAACACATTTTCCATCAAAAATATTATATAGATGTGACTTCAAAATAAATGACAACAGAAGTTCTCTGATTAGGGTGTTTCATATGACGAGTGCACAAGACTTTTCATCATAACACAAAAGAACTTTTATTTAAGCAATGATTGAAGACGTGCTTTCAGTATTATCTGAAACCACAGTTTTTAAATTTTTCTATACAATGATCCTTTGATATCTCAAGAGTCTTGGATAAAGGAGATAATGACTGGGAAATTGGAGAAAAATACACTGAACTTCCTGCTCAAAAAGAAATTCTCAGGAAGATGCTTTTACTCTGATTCAAAGGTATGTTACAGAAAAATTGTATTACCAGCTCTGAATTTTAATAAAGAATAGCCATGCCAGAAGGTACTTTTGTCCATTTCTCTTGTTCCAGGCTACTCTACATAATTCTGAACTTTTCAGTACATCAAAGTGAGTATCAAATCTTGAAACACAGTGCATAATCTTCCTGTCACTGCTTGATTTTAGTAATGGAAATACTTCAAAAGATCATTTCTGTTGAACAAAGATAGCAGGAAAAGCAAAAATAATATATTCAAAGATGTTTTTATAATAGTTAAAACACTGCTGGAGTGGATCATGAGTCTTTACTGGTTTTTGCAAACTTTTGTTCAGTAAAAGTAAATAGCTCAGATTTTTTTCATTATCCTCTGCTCAGATTAGAGAAAAAAACCAAAATGCACAGTTTGAAAAAGAAATCCTTAAGGAAAAAAAAGCAAAAAGTAAAAAAACCAGCAAAACTCTCAGAAGGGATTTGCACCCCGTAGGTTGTCTGAATTTGTAGAAGAAAAGTTGAAAACAAAAATCCATTAAAATTCCATTTGTTTGTGTTTACTTCTTTGTGGAGCTAAGATGAAAAATAAAAGGAAGAAAAAGGAAGAAAAATATCTGCTTGGACTCTTGTGGGTGTGAGTTTGTTGATGTATAAGTTCAGCATGAATCCTATGATAATTTTATCTGCATACCTGTGTCTGTTTTATTGGATCACTTCCAGGACTCGCTTTTGCATAGGTCCAAGTCTTTGGGGATGGGTTGGAGGAGGAGTCTAATGGATGTTCTAATCAGTTACTGGGATTGCTGAAGGCTTCATATCTACTTAGAGCAGGTAGGGCAAAGATGCTCACAGACGTGCTTCATGCCTTTGTGCCGTATTGTCCCATAAAAATGCAGCATCTGCTTGGTGAAACAGTCATTCAGTAGCATGGAACAGACCAAGAAAAATACAAAGCCCTTCCCTTTCCGTTCCGAAAAACACTTGAGCTACTGCAGCATGGGTACATAACCTACTTGCAAAGAGGGAAAAATGGTCAGATACAGATCGCCTGGAACAATTATCCTGAAATTATGTTACAGTCCAGGACATCATATATGACATCACAAGGAAGTGATTGGCAACTGCTATGCAAACACAAGAAGGGAAGGGAAGGGAAGG
>WBMZ01003601.1:0-130000 GCA_013400975.1 Atrichornis clamosus | reverse complement strand
GGCATTGGAGAACAATAGTTAATATATAGATTTATATTTAAATATTTCCGGTAGGAAAAAAAAGTGTCACTGACCCCACTTCATCTAAAAATACATCCATTTTCTTGTGAACTGTTTGCATTACAGCAGGAAAGCAAACAAGCTGGCAAAGGATGAGAAAAAAGAAATGAACAGCTATTATAACGTGTTGCCCACTGTGTTTTTTCTCTCTGTCTCTCTCTCTCCCCCCCTTCCCTTTCCCGCCTACATGTATGTCTTTATTTTTACTTTGGGTGGGGGCAGAGGTAGGCAGCTTGATGAGGGAAATAACACCAAGGGATGTGATGCTTTAGGGGCTTAGGAGGGTGCATTTATTCTCCTTACTGGGGGAACTTTCTTACAACTTCGCATTGCTTGGCAGGAGAATGGTGCTAGCACAGCAACCTCTCTCGCATACGATCTATTTCAATAATGTAAACAACTCCATGCCTTTAGTACGTGGAGCTTTCATATTTAAGGTCAATATTTACAGTTTGGGTTTTTACAGGTGCCCATCAGCATCGGCACACACCTCTCCCTATCAGGACAGTTAATAGGCTTGCGTTCTCTGCCTGCCTCTCTCTGCTTCCCCAGCACGACCACATCAGCACTAGTATCAAATTAACTCTCCGACTTTGAAACTTATTGATCTGCTATTAAGACACCAGTGAACCTGATGAAATGAGTGCTGTAGGTGCAGTCAAGACTTCAAAGTGTCACACAGCCACATAAAACAAGCGCCTTTGATCCTAACTCCGATCTGCTGAGGGTTTAAAGCCCAATTCTCCCTAAGCTGCCCTTCTCACTCGTCATGTCTGATGTCTCACCAACCAGCGACTTGATAATGTTAATAATGCAAATTTTAGCAAATGATTTTTACAATGGCAAAATTAATTATATGAATTTATGCTTCTTTCAGTGTCGATGTCTGATGTACAAAAAAAAAAATACAGTCGTAGCTATTACACTTGCAACGGAAACTGTGAGCACGTTCAGCTTATAAAACTGTATTACTGCCTTACTCCTCTCAGCTTCACAGGGTCTCATTTTGCTGCTAAAACTATAATTATTTATTATAAATTAACCTTAGATTGGGTTTAAGAGAGCTGAAAGAATTCTATCCAAAGTCCCCTATTGCTATGTATGCATTATTAAAGAAAAGCCACCTCCACGCTTTAGATATCCCTTTTTCTCGTTCTTTGTCACTTGTTCTCTCCCGATTTCTTTCCCATGTTCATTCTACAAATCCTTGCAGCACAGTTGCACAGATTGTTTTAAAAACAGCTGCATCTCTGAAATTGCATCAACCATCAATAAGGTTTTTCTACATTTATGAATGGTAAAAAGAGATTTCATGTTTAGGGATGAACCTACAGCAACGTGAAAAGCTAAGGAAAAAATTTGATCTGTGATCATTAAAATGTACATTTTCAACAAATGCACCATATTTTCCTGTAATAGATATTGATTATTTTCCTCATTAATAATAATATTTTTTAAACTTCTAAAATTTTTTTACCTCAATTTGTCAACAACTATTCTATATTTTAATAAACTTTTATCTGAAAACATCAATAATCCAATTTTTCAGCTGAGGGAGTTTCTCACAAAATCTATTACAGAAGTTTCTCAACTGCTTTTCAGATGGAAGAATCACACAAATGGCTCAGTTATCTTACCCAGGCTAAGTGTGAACACACAGCTATCCTCCTCCTTCTCCTGAATACTGCACTTACAGAGGTTTTTTTTCTTTTCTGCTTCTTAGGAAATAGAATTTTATTTCATAGTTTGTAACGGTTTCACGTATCTAAAATCACCTGAAAAATCCACTATCTATCAAATTTCCAAGTTCTAAGATGCAGTTATTTGTGTATCTTTAAGCTGAGAGATGTGGCTCGGTTCTGTGCTTGTGACTACGCAAGGAAGAAAATAAGAAGTCTAAATTTGTCTCTTTCTACTTTTTGAGACGCAAATAAGGTAACATCTTTGGCTGCACAAAGTTGAAAAGGAACATTATTTTAATTGGTTTCTCGGAATCAAAATTTTTTTTTTGCAATTCAGTCAGTGTGTTTTCCCAATTTTACTTTAATAAATTTCGATAGTAATACCTTTTGTGGATTTTTTTTTTTAAATGTTGATACTCACTTAACCTACTTGCAATTCTAAAGAAGTCAACACTTGATTGTGACAATGTTCAAAAGAATTTCCTATGCCACAAGCACAGTAAAAACTTTCACCAATTAGTGCAGGAAAAAAGGAGGGAAAAGCCAGAGCGCTGGTGCTCAAAGAGCCAGGCCTTGCGGCAAAGCTGTCATGTCGAGTGGATTGATCAACAGGACCGCAATTTCTAATGGCATGTTGTCATGAAAAGTCAGCCACGGGGAGCCACCTGCTTTACTCCTCCTAGACAGCTAGCGAAAGGAAGGGGAGAGGAAAAAAAAAACCCACCCCGCTCTGTACCTAGTTCTGCCAGTCCCTTTTGCTAACAATTTTGGTTAGGGTCTCCTGATTTTTATTCAGTAGGAATATGTCAAATCTCCAACCGTATTATCCAGCCTCTAAGATTAGAGTACCGCAGAAGGCTGATGCTCTTTTTTTTGCGGGGGGAGAGGAGGGAGAGGGAAAAGAGGATGAAAAAAAATTATCTCTATCCCCCAAATACTTCTCAGATCAGAAAATACATCCGTCACATCTCTAAACCAACAAAGTTTGTCAACGGCTTACAACGTACATCTAAGACATTCTGCAAGTCAAGAACAACACAGAGTGTAGACCTTCTGTGCGTGGCTTTATTTCAGCACCACCCTCCTTCACCCTCGCTGAATCATGAAAGCCTGCATTTGATGTGCGGTAGTTGCTTTGTTTCAATTTAGTTTACCTCTAAAACTTTTTTGGATCGGCTCATTTATCTTAGGATCACGGCATCGTTAAGTCCTGGAAACCTCTCTTAGCTGGCATGGCCAACATTTATGAATGAATTGCACAGGCAATTGCGCAAAATGCTGTGTTGAAGACAATGATAACAGCTTCCTTGTTTTGCTGCTGGAATATTTGCTCGTGCTTGATGGAACATAATTAATACTTCAAGAACTTCCACCAACTTACCGTTGAATAACAGTGCCAAACAGTCTGTCTTAATCACTCTCCAGGAATGTGCTAGTGTCATTTTAACCCATGGCTTCCATTGCCATCACTCAAAAGACAGGGAGATTTCCCTCTTTTAATACATATGAAATATATTACTTTCCTTCTGTTATCCTCACAGAACGTACAGCAATTGCGAAGAAATTAAAGCCTAGTTAAAAATCTACTCTGACACTGCGCTGTAAGAGAAAATGGAAACATTGGACTTGGCCAGATCTGTTTGGAAACCTCTTACAATTTTTAAGTCTTTTCATAAACCTAAGTTTTTGTTGATTGTTGAAACAGACATTTAGTTTTGTTTCACTTGTACAAAAGATTTCACGTTTCATACCTGGGTCCAAACCAAAACTGTAATGTGGACTAATTGCTAATTCCAGTGATTTTTTGGGAAACAAACCAGAAAATTTGGGAAAAAAAATTCCGACAACCCTCATCTATGTACAAAAGAAAAAAGTCAAATAAAAGTTAAAGAACTTTTAAGTTCATGAAACCAAACCCCACTTGGCATGCAAATCACGTACTGTAACCTTTTATCGGCGCAGCCTCTGGTCTCATCAGTCGATGAAATTCTCAGCCCGCGGCAACAGCTTAGCCGAGGGACGCAGACCAATGAGAAAATATTCATTGTGTTAGCATTTCAAATGGCGAGAAAGGAAGAAGAAGCGCTAACTGATCACTGCCCGTGGAATTAATTGGATATTCCAAGAATAATGTCTCTCACTGAAGATCCTTGGAGGCTGAACGCTAGTAGAGACCACATTTTGTGCGGCGCCTTCAAAAAGAGACCGCTTGGGGGTAGTGGACATATTAGGGTTTTAGCGCATTTCCCTAAAGGCCAGAAAATAATCAGATTCACTGAACCAAACTCAGCTAATCCATTCCATAATTATACACACAAATCCAATAAACTTTGTCACATAACTGGAAAATTAAACTATTACAGTGAAGCTTTTTGCTACTTTGAAAAAGTTTGAATTCCTGTTTTATCCAAGAAAAAAAAGGGGGAAAAACCACCTTGGCAAAAAGTCAGAAGTTCTGGAGGTTGCACAAGCAGGCGTACACACTCACATAGATGCACACGCACTGGAGCCCAGAGGAAGAGTAATGCTTAGCTGTAGTCTTCTGTTATGCTTAAAGCCCAGGTAGGTGTCCCACAGCTTCCTTCCTTTATACGGAGGGGATTTACGTTTCAGCTTTATTGCACATAGCCCAAGCATATGCAATGACCCTGTCCAATATTAGTATAGCTTTCCTTAAGACACATCTTAATCTAACCTTTTCAAGACTCTTTTGCTTTCAGACTCAAAACAGCATAAAAAATGAGCATTGTTGTGGAGCACTGAGAGATTGAACCAAGGCTCTGGCTTGGTCCAAAGCAGTAGCCCTCTGGATAAACAGCTGCTTCTGCAACTAGATAAGCTCCATAGACCAAAAGGTAATAGAGGAGGGGGGAAAAGAAAGAAAGAAGAAGGAGAGGGGGGAAAAAAAAAAGGAACAGGGAAAAAAAATGAGATTAGGAACCTTCCCAAATGTTGCATCTTTCCTATCGACCGCTGGCCTAGCGTGAGGTGTCAATTTTGACTCCAAAGAGAGCACACGAATTCGCAGCGGTCCCATTATGCGGTCTCTGTGCTCATTGTAAATTCTGTCAACGAAGTCAATCTTATTAACTTCCGCACTGGTTCACACATGACATTTTCTTCAATTTTCTTGCTGACATCAAAAACATCAATTAGCAGCCCGAAAATAGGAAGGAACGAATGACAGAGCCTGATAACGTCAACTATTTGAAGCCAAGGGTAAATCTATTCTCCAGTTCTGAATGCGTTCATTACAATTGCATTTTCAAAGAAGACCTCCAAATAGCAAAGAAAATTAAATTTATCATCTAGAAATGCCTAGAAATTGTTTTTTTAATCCTATGTCTATCTCTCAATCCCAGAGTGTAATACAAAGTATCGCAATTCAGTTTTATGATAACATGCCACAACTTTAATGGAAAGTTTATAAAATATGCAGCCCTTGCCATACTTCCTATCACATAACAACTACAAGGGGTGAGAAAAAATTTGTCCAACAGATTGTAGCGTTGCCTTGTCTGCTCCATCAGTTCTCATAGGCTGGGACAGCACTTACAGACACACATGCGCGCGCTCTCCCAGTACATGCACACACATCTCCCCCCCTTCCATCCATGCTTGTGAAGAATTTATGAGCTATGCAATATCCAGTGACTTTAAAACCCCAGCAAGCACTACATTACCAGCGTGCGGGGGAAAGGCGAGCGCCAGAGCTGCCTTGCATTTGCATTCGCCCAACTCTTTTCATGTTTCAGAGAAAACAAACCCAACTCCCTGCCCGGGAAAGCAAAGGGAAAGTCCAACCAAAGACTTGACGCGAACTGTCAAGCGCCAAGAACATGCATTCAATCAGCTGCCAGAACTTCCGCTCACTGAACTCTCGCCCTCTTTTCATTTTATTGACATTTTCAAAAATAAATACATAAAAATAACCTCCCGGTAGCACAGAAACAAGACACCCGTGTCAACACAACATGGTCCATTTGCTGTGCTCAGCAACAAGTTTCAAGAGAAAGGCAAGCATGTTTAATATGAGGTAAAAAAAAAAAAATCGCAAGGCAATAAACCTGGTTTTGTGGTCTTTAAAGAATCCCTGGCTTGCTTTATTTATTTATTTATTTGCTTCGCCGCTGCGCCTGCTTTGTGAGCCACCGTTTCATGCTTGTATTACATCTCCTAGGGAGTGAATAAAAGCAAGTTTAGTGGTGACCAAAGACACTCACTCGGACTTAATGCACACAGAAAGAGCAGCTACACCCCGATAAACAGATCACATTCCTTCAGCCCATTGATTTTTTGATCTTTTGACATTTTTTTAGTTGCTTCCATTCCCTTCCTTGTCTTTTCCTCAATGTCACAAAAGACAAAATGTCTCGGCAATTGATGGCTGGGGTATCTATTAGCTGTCAACCCGACTTTTTTTTTTTTTTCCCAGCACTGGCTAAGAAAGAACAAAACAGAAAGCTGAGAACTGGCAAGGAAACAAATTGTAGGAATCTAATTTAATGGGCTCATCATATTCTGGGATTTTGGCTTTTCCACATCTGATCTCTCTGGTAAGCAGCTGGAAGGTGAAAGGGGGAAGTAAAAAAGGTTACATTGAATGGATTTCTGTAATTTTTGTTGCTACTTGGAAATAAACTAGAGAAGACAGAGAGGAGGAAAAACAGGAGGAGAACTCCTGGGAGGTTTGGTGAGGTGCCTCTGTCTCTCTCCTTGTTTTTCTGGCCGCGCACAGAAGCGAACCCGGCACAGAACGAGCGTCTCAGCTCGGCCGCACTTGGGGGATGCTGGACATGAAACAGAGGCAACCGGCACTTGAAAAACTTGCACAATTATTTTATGGCAGAAGAGGAAAAAAAAACTGTGAGACACTGATGACTGATGGTGAATTGCCTGCTTTTTTTTTTTTTTCATTTTCAAAATTTTTTTTGGACACTTTACTGTTTGCCACAACCCTTGCCAATGCTGCCTAGAATGAAGGTGAAGCACAGCTTATGTTTTATCTCCTATCATTTACAGCAGATGACTGTAACTTGTGCTTAAGAGATTTTTGGTTTAGATGAATGAGTTATTAGTAAGGAACAAAAATTCTTTAAAATAAAAGTGAATCAAATTGAAACACACACTGAAATGCTCTATATTTAACAACAATAATAAGCAAAATATAAAAAAATTTCTAGGCAAACTATAAATCTTCAGAAAATAATTATGCAAAAATACTCCACGATTATTTGTGTTTGGGTTTGAATGCAAAACTGGCAAAAAAACACCAGAGAAAGTGCTTCTTTTGATTTTACAAGATATCATAAAGCAAAGAAGTGAGTGGCACAAGAAAGATGAATTATTTTACAAGCAAATCTACCAGTGTCATTCAAGGAACAGACACTTTAAGCACAGAAGGGAGTGTAAAACAGAATGAATTTGTCCTGCGACAGCTTTTTTTATGTTGTTTTGCATTTGAAATCTCTAGGAATATGCCTTTCCAAGTTAGGGCCCAATCCTGGTAATCAATTGCAAATGGGAGTTTTGCTTGAGAAAAGGCTTCAGAGTGTCTGACTACATTCAAACAAGTCTGCTGGACCACAGGCAGGGAACACAGTTTTGTCTTTTTTATCAAATTTGTGTGTCTGAAAAGAAATTACTCATTTTTGCCAAGGATACTGCTGTTTATATTGACATTGAAACTGCATCCACTTAGTAGAATAGAGATAAGGGAATCTGACTAATAAGTAGGAAAAGGATAATATCTGTTAAGTGTAAAATATTTTTTCCAAAATATCAAGAAGCACTGAATTATTTCTTGTAAAACCTGAAATACTGTACTGCATGCCAGGAATAAGCTTCTTTTCCCTCCTTTGAATAAGTTCAAGTATAACTCAAAGAAGCAGGTGCAGATTTTGAAATATTTTTATCATCTTAAAATGTATGAAGGAGAAGAAATCTGGAGAGCAGCTAGTTCAGCTTCTGCAAAAGCATACCTTAACTTTGCTGTTTATAAGAAAAGTTGATCGGTGCTCAGGTAAACCTCAGGGCTTGAAAAGAAGAAATAGATTTTACAAAACACTCCTTCTATTTTATTTTCCCTCGTCACTTCAGTCCGGAAATCCCAGCGATCATCCCTGCTATTCATGTGTTGATGTTATCAGAGGTTTATAAAAAAAACATGCCTGATGAATTAAAACATGTGACTGGCCAACAGCGGCAGCCCAACTGACCACAGGTTAGCGAGGGGGATGAACTATGGTTATGTTTTTTTAAACCCCACGCTGTCCTTGGAACGGAGGCTGCATTCGGCGCCATTAGATACAGCTACGGTGCTCTTGATCTATTATTTACAAAGAAAAACCCTTCACTACTTAAGTGGCCCCTTCTACTTCAGCCTTCAATTTCAGCTGCATCAAACAACCTGGGAGGGGGGAGCGAATGAGAAGGGAGGGGGGAAAACTTGAGTTCATAATATAATTCTATGCAAGAGAAAATTATACTTGAGTAGAGAAAATTCAGAATGACTGGAATAAGGTTTTGCATCCAAACTGCAGACCTATCAGTTTCATCAAGAAAGACTAAAATGATAACAACCTTAGTTTTTAATAAAACTACGTGAGGTTTTAAGGTAGAATTCATACACAAATGCACAAAACAGCTTAGCTCCTCTTTAAAAAGTAAGATCAAAGACTGAATGAGAATTGCAGGACTTCTCATTGCAAAAATCACCATATTTCATTAAAATATAATTTCGCATTAAATTGTGTAATTATCAAGACTATTCTTTAAGTCATACTGCATTCAATCTAATTAGAAAGCTTAGATCTCACCTTTGTACTGAACTTTCAACTCTCTGATGCCAATTAGAAACTATTTTAAATGAATTTCCCAATTAAACTGACTCCTGTGATCAATTCTGACAGAAGATAAAACCCAGAATTTCCAGGGAGGGGGGGAAAAAAAAAAGATGCATAGAAATGTATAGCCTATCTGTATTTCTGAAAATATTTTGAATGGTTTTTCGCGTCCTTATTATGATGAATATCTCATCTCCTATGCCTGGAATATCCTCTCAGAAATAGCTCATATCAAAAGTGTTTAAACTGCAATTAGTATTGTTCCATTATTCAGCACGTTTCCATTTGCAATAAATATCTTGTTTTATTACGCTCTCTATTTGGTTCTCATGTTATAAACTATCACATTAGATGAATTATAAATGTAAACTATTAACAGTTTAGATTCTTTTAAGTTGTTATCAATTTCAAGCTTTTGACAGCTTAAAGAAAATTCTGTAAACATACCTCCTCTCCTCTACAAAACGGCTTCTACAAAGCCAAGAGCCACCTCACGATTAATAAATGGCTTTATTCTCCTATTGTGGAGAACAAAATTAACTGAAGTTTCCCGTATAAAAGACCATATAATTAACATTAGTAAAATGTGGTGAGATATTCCGACAGCCTAATTATATCAATGAGTCATCTAACTCCTGTTTGTATCAATCCAATTTATCTTCATTCCAATCAGTGCAGCTTGACGGATAGGTATCATTAGAAGTGACAAAGCCTCACGCTGCAGAGAGGCGCAGGACAAGGCGATACCCCAGATAAGGCAGCCCGAGACCTTCTAGCGCGGCGTAGCTGGAAATGACTCCTTGTATACACATCATTGCCTCCACTAAGGGTGTCTACAAGTTATCATTAGGCACACTCATTGTTAAAGACTAACCAGGTCAGTGTTTCTGATCAGGTTGCAAATTAGACCAATTGAAGTGTTCTTAACCTACAGACTGGTGTCAGTAAGGACCTACCGGTGCTGAAGCTACATAGTAATGTGCACGAGCACACCACCATTACTGCACATCTCATGCTGAACACAAACAGATTTAAGCAAAACGTTGGGGAGGGGTGTGTATAGAGAATACAAATTACACAGGCGACATAATGCTGTTGTTTTAGTGCAATTTTGATGCAAAACAATTGTTCAACGGCAAACATATTAACCAAAAGTGCAGACTTGGGCAATGAGAGCATTAGAGGTGCAGATAAACATGTCATTATAAAGCCAAGGAATTTACATGCATTTCTATTTCAAATTATAATCCTGACGGCTTTCCATATAATAGTTAAATAATAGTTTTCAGAAATAGAAATGATGGCTAAATGAGGGGTTTAAAGTCTGATCTTGCACGAGCATTATACTTGGCTGAAAAAGCTGATGTTGGGAAGGAGGGGGGAAGAGTAAAATGATTTCACTTTTTATACTTATTATTTTTTCCTCTTTTCTATTTTCCTGCATGAATTCTAGAGACAAGTGTTGCATCCTGCCTGCTTTCGTCAGTGGGGCATGGCACACTAGATAAACCAAACCCACGGAGCACCAACATACAGAAAATACCTGAATGAAGTTAGGCTTTTGTTTTCCGTGTAACAAACCAGCATGCAAGGCATTCATCCGAAGCATGTAAGCTATCAGTGCTTTCCTGCTTGACTGCTACGTGTTGGATAAAATGGGCATTGCTGTTGATGGGCTATTAAAGGACTCTTATTTGGAGAACTTCCTCCCAAGTTGGATTTAAACAGATAGCAGTTAATAGGTTTAGGGTTGAAAGTTGAAAGGATACAGCCAAAATAATTAAAAACACACTAGGAAAAAATCATGCAGGATGCACAAGATTCTGCAATATAGCAATTCACGAAAGAAGTTTGGTATATGAATTTAGGGGTTGAATTTTGGCGTTGGTGTTTAAAAAAAAAAAACAACTCCCCATCAGCAAACAACAGAGATCTCCACACCAGTGTCAATCATATATTTTCTAATCACTGCACAGAAGTAGGGACGACGTACAGAGAGCATGTCCATTAATCAATATGCAAAGAATACATTGTCTCAAGAGTATGTATTTATGGTTATAAGTTAAGATGATTACGCGGCATGAATTTCTGAGCTGGGAAACTCTTTATCAGTCAACAAACGGGAAGCAAACCTCAATTTAGAGCCATGTGCAGTTATGTCCTTAAAGGCTGCTTTAAGAATTCAAGTAGAATTAATCTGAAATGAGTGACAAGGTGGAGAGGACATGGGACATTGCACAACAAGCAGTGACCAGCTGCAGCATTTCAGGTCAGCTGATAAGCAAATAGTATAAATCGTCTGGCCTGGGTCATTACAACTGATAAATGCAAGGAAATAATAACCTTGTACGTGCATTCAAAGCTGTCCTGGGGTCACCATAACACCTTGGGTTCGTCTCTATCAGACAAGGACTACACTAAACAGCCCAGCACAACCCCCAGGAGGAGCCCTCAACTTGGACCCAAAACCTCAACCCCCAGGAGGAGCCCCTCAACTGGGATCCAAAACCTTAAGCTGATGAGTTTGGACCGTGCTGGAGCACATTAGATTCAGAGACATTAAGAAGGGCTTCTAGTATTCACCACACACCCCAAAACCATCCCCATTTTATGATTATTGGTGAGTAATGCAAATTTTTCCCTCTACAGCACTCTGTTTGTACGACCACACTCACTGCAAGTTTAAAAAAATTGAACAACCACAACTCCAAGTAAAACACAGAACAGAAGAAGAAGGAAATTAGAAAGTGTCTTGTTAATTAAAAAAATAATTAAGTAAAAGCTTTTCAGACAACCTGACTCAAATTCTGAATGAGCTGCTTTGCAGTTTAGAGAGTCCAAGCCAAATGATGGTTACAAGCTCAAAACAAGTGTTATTACAGACTACTATCTAGACCTGGGCCAAACTAAACAAGGCTTTGAAGATCTCCAGACAATGCTCTGAATGTGAACCCAATTGTTCTCATCTCAAATTCAACTTGAAACCAGAAAAACCTGGACGCTTTAACATGCACTTTTAAATTTTTTATTCTGAACACAATGAGCATAAATATACACAAGCCAAAATAAACCAGTGAGCCAGGATCTTGAACAGTAACCTGAAAAATAAAATAAAGCCTGGGAAGGATCTTTTTTAAAGCAGTTTTTCAGAGGAGGACTACACACGTACATGTGCTGCATTATCTGTCTACAAGACTGCATGTGCAGCCAATTGCTATTACACACCTTCACATGTAAGAGCAAATGTCAGTGGCTCTTTTACAACATAGCTTAGACTTACTTCAGCCTTATTTTTCATGTCTTTACAACCTGGCCTCTAACTTTTGGTCTGGGGTGAAATATAGCTGTGCAGCATCTCCTTCCAGAAATATTCAATTATTATTAAAAAGGTTTAAATAAATTGAAATTCATCTGTTTGGGGCTTTTCAGAGAGACCAGCACTCTCTGTGGTGAGATGAGGCTCTCAAGTGTTCAGAAAACTGGTGTAACCTGGATTACAACCCTGTTTCTATGGAAAGCAGAGGCAGTACCACTGTCTCTTGCATCATCCCTCTGTGCTGAGCTGGATGGACAATCTACCAATAAAGACACGGTTCTTGACGCTTCTGCTGATGCTGTATCTGCGCACAGGAAGCGGGGAGGCAGTCTAGAGCTAGAAGCTATCCAACAGCAAAGGATCTAAGTGCCAATTCTCCTCGAGAGGGTGGCATTGCCAAAGGTCCTTCCTTCCTCCTTTAGCCGCCTTCTCAACATGCGAGGATTTTCTCATCTTAAAGAAACTCATCTTCACAACACTTCTGCCAGGCAGGGAAGGCCACTATCCCCAATTTACAGAAAGGACGCATGACAGGAGGAAGACCATGTAATTTAGCTCATTTGGCCATCAGTGGGGCAGTACCTGAACCCACATCTGGAGCCAATATCCCAGAAGCCATTCCATGAAAGGCATTATGTTTATGACCTCAAACAAATAGTAGGAACTCACTGCTTAAAAATTAACTTTTTCTCTTCTCTTATCATGGAAATAACGAAGTACAATGAGACTCAGCTATGGGTAGCTGAATGCAGTTACTTCTGCAGCAAAGATAGAGCTTTGAAACTTAACTGGTGTGTAATAGTTAAACATGGTTATAACCTCAGTCACTATTCCAGAACAACCTAATGTCCTCTTTCTTCCCATTTCCTCCCACTCTCAAGAGTCCAATTGTTCTGAGGGGATGGAGATTAATGATATTCATACTAGAATAACAGTTACAGGGAAAAAAACAAGCAAATATATAACAAGACCCAAATTACAGTAGTAAGAAAATACATCGTGCTGTGATGTAGAGCTATAAATGAATTAATCCTGACATCTGTTTCTTTTGCAGAGGAATTAGTCATAGTTTGAAGCTGACCTTGCAAGAAGCATGCAAGGTGATCAGCTAAGAACGTATAGTGGTTCCCACTGCCCTCCCATGCTATGGAGATAGAACTCCTTAACCTCCTAAATCACACGCTACAGCCTTGGCACAGGGTGTACACCAAAGGCCACCCCTCCTTGTACTCTGAAACTAAGAGCTACTGGGCAGTCTGTGCATTTGGTGCAGTACAGACCATCCAAAGGTCAGACAGGTACCCTGAGTCCCAGCTCAGCTACAGTCTGTAGTAGCAGCCCAGTAGATTGTCACATGGACAATTTTTCTCTAAATTTTGATTTTTTTTTTTCTGAGCTTAGAAGAATGTTTTATCTGCAACTTCATCAATATGCAAGAGATTACCATCACAAAAGCTGTTTTCATCTGGTCAGGTGGCTGTTCTTCACAACATGTCATGGTGCTTCCTGGCACTAAGACACTTGTCAAATCATCTTTGTGGCATATTTCTGGACTTAACAACTAAATCTTCATGCACAAGTTTGGACCAATAGTTAAAAGGCAAACAAAGGCAGTGATCCTAGCAGGTTACAATGCTCTTGCCATATGCTTCCCTTCAGGCTCACATTTTCTGCAAGACATGAACTAGTGTCAGTAAGCTAGAACTGCTGATTGCTAAGATTAATATAAGTATTGAGGAACTCTGTGCCTCCATAGCATTTCACTAATATTTTTAAAGAAAATACATTAGCCTGGAAGGAAATGTGGTTCCTGCATATTTTTCAGAAAGATTTTAGAATCAGACACACATTGCACGCTTGAAAAATAAACCCACACTCAATAGGCTTTTCTTAGTGAGCCCAAATGTCTCACAAGGACAAAGAAACCCTGGTTTTAATGAACTCTCTAAGTGAGTTTTTACATAATATATCTTTAAAAGTGAATAAACCTGTTTTAACGTGATAGCTTCCGTAGGGCTCAAGAGACATTCTAGTCTATTGTGTCGGTGGATTAACTCCATTCACCAAGGAAGAGGATACCAACATGTTCTATTATGCCCAACAACTGCAGAGATCCGCACGAATGAATGCTGTGCTTACATGTGTGTGCTGAATCATCAAATGCCCTTTCCAGCAAGAGCCCCCAGCTCTGACTTCCAGCCTTCAGCTGGGCAAGTTACTTAAGGCCTCGTTGCTGCAAAATGAGAGTCGCCCTTGTGGAGACTCCTTGCTCAAAGGATGTGCACAGCCTGTGGGCCCTGCTGGAGGAAAGAATCACAGCACAGGACACCACCACACTGATGCCCACACTGCATCTCCACCAGACGTAAGGAAGCCTCAAGCACTGGCATCTAACCTGAACTGCCACACCCTCCCAAGCCCTTACAGCTCAGAAGCTGGGGTGTAGTGTAGCCCCTTCTCCATGGAGTGGGATGGGAGCCCTCCAGCAGGTCGATGGGGTAGAAGGCAGCCAGCAGTAATGTTTTAAGGAGCCCAAGACAGATGCACTGGATCATCTACACTGCAGCCCAGCACTTGCCTGACAGCTCTACTTTTGGTTAAACCACATTTTTTGGTTTGCAAATGTGGGAAGTGGGAATACTTTGGGTGAAACCTGGCCCCAACTAAGAATGAGAAGCTTTGCAATCCGTTTTCCCTGAGGGCAGCATTTTGTCCATTTTTTTTTAAGTCAGCATCAGGAAGAACATGAAGTAAGAGGATTCCTCTTTGCATTTCACAGAAGAAGGCATTCAAATACTGGAGGCTATTAAAAGGGAGAAGAGATTCATTTTTTCGTGCCTTCACTAACAGATTGAATTTAAAAACAATGAGAACCTCTGGAAAAGAAAATGAAATCAAAAAATCATAGCATTTCAAGAGACTAGGCTCATATTACACACAGCAAAATTGCCCCCAACCCAAGATTTTGTCAACAATTCTTGATATTTCGTCTAATTAGCTTTTGGGTTTCATCTTCTGCTTCCTTGGTATGAGCAAAAAAAATTTTTGTTTTTTAATGGATGGGGTTTTAAGAGGAAGCTGTTGATTTCAATCAGTCTTAGACCTTTACCCTGTAATGTGGTCCTCAATGCAAAGTCTTGTGTCTTTCTATTTACGTAACAGACTCCCATGCTATGGGGCCCCACAGAAGGCTCAAATATCCACAAAGAAAATACCTATGAATGACTCTTCCTACAGCTGATCTGGTAGAAATCCTTCCACCTGCAAAGACACGCTTTTATGCACTGTCTCGCTCTGAGATGGGCTGTGTGAAACCACAAAAATGCAGCTCCAACGGCACAAGCTCCATCTGCGCTATGGAGACTATTGAGGCTAATCCAGCATTCCTAGACTGTGGTGCGAGACATTCCCAGTATAGACCTGCTCCAGCAGCACTCTGCCAGTGAGTTAAGTACTCTAAAACCATAACTCGTCTCGTATTTCTCCCGGCAGCCGTGCCAGGTCAGCCGATCCCGGCTGCTCTCCTGTGTCTTGCCCTCTCCTGCGTCTTGGCCGTGCAGCTGGTGGCCAACACACACAGTGAGCCGGACGGTGGGACTGACCTCAGCCACGGCCACCAGCCTGAGTGCTTTGAGGGCAGGTTATTTTAAACCCAGAGCCTTCTCTGATTTGGTCTCCCAACCACCGCAGTACAGAGGAGAGCATGGTTTACAGCCCATTTGAGGGGGTCCAACCATGGGCAGCAGCCCAGGTCAGCAGATCTCTGTGGTTCACACCATGGCTCATCTGATCCCACAGGGAACCCATTTGGGAAGTTAAATCCACACACTAGAAAAAAAGATAAAGAAGAAAAAAAAGAAGCCCACCTCTGCCAAGTTATCTGTCACTACAGCCTTCTGAGTTAGCTGACAGGAGTCAGAAACACCAGCACTAGGTAGGGAGAAACACAGCAGAGCCCACGGTGAGGCCATTCCCTTCAGCTGCCTCAGTGCGATGCTGTATCAGCCAGAGCACACAACCATGTCCCAAAGACAATCTGCATGGGGGGGTGACTGCTGAAGCTGGCATGGGCACTGAAAGAAAAGCTTGTCAAACTATACCCTTGGAGCACACACAATTTAAACTGGAGAAAGCAAGCTTTAGCCAGCATGGCTTCACAATATTTTGCCCTCCAGTGAGCAAAATCAACCATATCATCAAAAGCACAGTTTTGCTGGCATAATTGCATCTGTGGAATCACTGGGGATTTTGCCTGAACAGCTACAGCAGTGTGAAAAAAAAAACCCCAACCAAACACACACTTTATCAATATCCTTGACCAATGCAGCTGTGTTGGCAAAACTCTTCAGAGCCGACCTGGACTGTATTACTATCACACTTCGTATCAGAAAAAGTATTTTTCTCCTGCTTAGTTTAAGCCCTGCAGTTCATGCAATAGAAACCAATTTATCTTCACTTCTGCTTATACTCAATCCCCATTTTTTACAGGTTTGCAGACCTGACAGATTTCAAATACTGCAGGTGGGAGTTTAAAACCAACTGCCTTCCCCTTGAATGGGCTTTGTAGATACAAAAGGAGAGGGAATCCTACCTGTGAAAAACTTTTAATCACTATTGCTAATAAGAGGAACTCTCCTTACCAAGCAAGGAGTCAGGCTTATATAGGTAGGTAGGTAGTTGCTGGCTAGCAAAGGTGTACCTGCAGCCAGCAGGTACACGAGCACCCTAATTTAGTCCCTCACAATTAGCAACTCTGTCTCCCAGTCCATGCTGATTGGTAGACCCCTGCTAGGATGACAAAAGTAGATATAGAATTAGAAAGTGTCTCTTCAGATGCTACTGGGAAAATCACTTTGGGAGAGACAAGTCACAGCTGGGGCGCTGCAAGGTGAGGAATGAGCAGAGGTAACTGTGTGGGGATGATGCCCATCACAAGAACAAGCACAGGAGACCACAGCCACTAGCTGGACTACAGACACGTGTGTTGTCACCCAGAGGGAAATGCTTACTGCACAACCAAGACTGTGCCATACCCTCACACCAAAACTCAAATGAAGTGCCCCAGCAAGCTTCTTCCTTTTCTTTATGGCTGCTGCTGAGGAGACAGAGCACCACTGCATGGGTTGCACCTCAGCCTGTGGTTGCTGAGCCTCTCCACACACTTCACTCTGGAAAACAAGAGTTTTGTGTGTTCACAATGACACCAGAGCAGCCCCCTCACGGCCCTGCCAGCATTCACACCCCTGAGCAGCTGCCCCAACCTTCGCTGCCTGCCCAAGGAACATGGAGGCTCCACAGAGACTTTCCAGGTTCAGTGAGCACTTTGCTGCCTTTGGCAGGCAAACGACAGAGCCCCATGGCTGCCCCAGTCCCAGGCAGGGGCACCAGCCCCTCAGTCCCCTCCGGCTGCCATCTAAAGGGCGAACTTTGGAAAACGCTCCATCCAGAAACAACTGCAGTATCTTGCTCCCTTGAACCTTTTGTGCCTTTCTTTGTCCCAGTCACCAGGAGAATTTACATGAGAAGAGCAACTCTGTTTCCTAAAGGTGAACTGCAAGTTTTAAAATCCACTCAAGAGCTAAAATGGGCAATTGAAAATAAGTGCAGGTTTAAGATTACCTCTCCACCGTTTTACAACTGCAAAATGTTAAGGAAGAACTCTTATTTCTGCTCTGCAGCTGGCAAATCTAGAGTTAAGGACAAGACTGCTTGATGTGTGGCTTTTCTTTTTTTTTTTTAAAATCACTTCTCTACTGCAGAGGAGTCTGGATTCAGAGAGTGGTGGGTACCTCTACAAAGAATAGACTTCATTTATCAGTATGGGGAAAAGACAAAAGGATTCTGTTAGGTTTCTTGAAAGCATCTGTGTTTTTACCAAGCAACTCAAATAATATTAATGAATTAAACACCCTGTAGAGCAGAGAGTATCAGCTCTAACTCAATACCTCCAGGAATTCACGCTGGGTTGATTTAAGAGGTTGTCACTTCTGCCCCTCTCCTGGGGGCTGATAGCCTCACTGAGATGGCAGTGGACAACACGTGCCCACGTATGACCTGCTGCAGTCTGCTCCCTGACATGCTGACAGTGGTTTAGGGCCAGGCACCAGAGTTAGCACCCATCCTGCTCCGTGCATTCTTCTCCTGCTTGATGGAGGGCCAGGGCAGGCAGCTCCAGTGCCAGCTCCTGGGTCAAGGCCCTGAAACTCATGGTTTGTACTCTCTGCGGTGTCTGTAAATTACAGGACTATCTATCCTTCCTGGCTGGAAACTGCCAACAATTTGGGGCTTTTTGTAAGTTGCCCAGTAGCTTTTTAACCACACTGTTTTAAGTGCCCCCCACAAGACCATCCTACAAATCTGCAGCAAGAGCAACTACGTCAACTACAGGCACCAGACTTCAGCGTGGACCTTCAACCGGCAAATCCTCCGGGCCTTGTTATTTGTCCAAAACAAACAATAAATGGTGGTGGCTTAAAAATACTGGAATAACATCATCTGACCCCGAATGGCCATTTTGGAGACTAATTTGCCACCTCTGTGTCTCAGATACAGAGACGTTTGCTGGAATGGGGCAGCAGGGTGGTGCCCAGTCAGTCCTGTGTGAGCTGGGGTGACATCCACTGGCACTGCAGAGCAGGAGGACACGCTCCGGGGTCCCAGCACATCCACTGCCCCTTGTGCCTCTGTCCTGGATCTAATACAAACCAGGCACAATTTCCACCCACAGTGTCATTGTGTCTGCTCCATGCAGAACTAACACAGCAGCTCCCAAGCAATACCAGGTTCCACTTCAATGAAGAAAACGGACTCAACCAGCCCCCTCCATACCTCCTTCCTCACGCAACTTTATTTTTCACCACTACGAATAAGGATAAGCCACGTGAACGACTTACAACCTTCCTATGGCCCTGTTTGGATGATGATGTTTTCCCAACACAAGGAGCTAATCCAGAAGCAGATAAACCATCACCTAAAGCTGGAGGAAGATGGCCACAGCCAGCCCTTGTGCCCAGACAGTGAGCTCTCCAGGGGCAGCACTTGTGAAAAGCATTCCTCCAGCCCAGACTCTGCTAACAGTGGTTTCTCTCCCTGCTGTGCATCTCTCCCGTGGCCACACAGGCAAAGCCAGGACACAGTCAGGTCTTGGCTCCTTTTATTTTTGCACTCTTGGCACCTCCTTGCTGGCTGGGCAATACCAGCAGGGGAGTTTTCTTTCAAGGCACCATCACAGCAGCCCCGACATCCCAGAATAGCTGCACAGATGACATCCTGACTCAGCCCAGATGGATGTGTGCAAGAGAATTGACAATCAAAGCTGATGCAGAAATACAGGAAGTCTGAAGAAAAATATTCCAGACTGCCACAGCTTGCTTTCGAGAGTGTAAATACATGTTTAATGCATCCCTGGATTTGCCAGGAGGGCTGCAAAGAAGACGTCAGTAATCCTGGTCTAAAAAACCACAGTGGTAGAGACAGAGCTCAGCTCTCAGCTCACCAGAATTGGTAACAGAATTGGGAGGATTCACAAGGTCTCATCCAATTTTAGCACCTACCCATCCCAGCACAGGCAGAACTGGATCAGTTCTTCCAGCTGACACCCCAGTGCATGAGGTGTTTTGCCATACCTGATGCTGTTGTCACAGCCACCATATCCTTTTACTACACAGACACAGCAGGATGCAGCAACATGGTCCAGCAGGGATGACTCCTTTCTCCCCTCACTATCTTCTCCTTCCCTCCTTCTACTTGTGGCCACAGCGTCAGGCACAGGGGAAGAAGGTTGCCACCAGTGTGATGTTGACTTCTAGTTTTACGACTAGCTCGTGGGAGTCTCACAGGACCCTGCAGCTTCCAGCAAAGGGACACCTCTCCAGTCACAGGTCTTGCCCACCAGAAGGTAAAATAATAAAAAGAAACTTAAACAAAAAACCTACCTCAAAACAGTCAGTAATGAATGAACCATCCCAACAAAGCCAAAATCAGATCATTAAGCAAGGCCCTTTTCCTCGATGATGCAACTGCAGACAGAAGTGATGAGGAAATTCTGTCTTCAACTCACCTACAGGTCTGCAGAGGAGCAAGTGACCTCTGTAGCCATTAGATACCCACACTGATGAAGTTAATCCAGCACACAGTCCTACTATTGAGAGAAAAGCTACCATTAAGCAAGAAGATGACTATTCCCATACACAATTTCTACTACCCTGAAAGGATTTATGCACGAACACCTTTCAAACACAGATATCAGACCTACTTAAACTAATAAGCCATAAGCCAATGGCTGGCTAAGAGGACAAGAACTTAAGAACTCAATTAAAATTAAATAAAGAATTATGCATAGAAAAATATGTTCTGGTAGCTCACCAGAATGGTGAGCTGAGATCAACAAGGGCAGTGTTTCTGTGTCCCAACTCTCCTACTACATTGGTTTTAGGACATGCAGCTACTTTAACACTTACAATCTCTTCTTCTACACACTAGTCAAGATGCTCAATGACAGAAGTGTTACTGAGAGGAAGGAAAGGAAAACCTTTTGCCTAACAAAACTTTGCACCAATACTGTACTCAAAACCAAGTTTCAATTCCAAGCTTAACATGTACTTAAATGCAAGACCTATGAGTGCCAGGAGACCACCGTTCAACACTGCACAACTTTTTCACTGAAGCTGAAAGCCTATTCTAGTGCCAAGGTACAAACAGGAATTATTGTGAGAGTAGTGATCATGCATACGGTCCCATTGATCCCCCAGCAGGAAAATGCATCCAGGATCCATCTGTCCATCAGCAAGTAAAACCAAACAATATCTAATTATTAAAAATGATCAATAAGAAGTGCTCCAGTGGCGTTTTTTAATTTGCTATAAGTAAATATCTTGACAAACTTATAACCTTAGGACAGCAGCTAAAATTCACTCAGAGCAAGTACTTTAGCTAGAGGAATGAATCTCCTGTCTCCAGAAATTAAATTTGCCTTATTATAAAAAGAGCACAAAAGCCTCAAAACCAAATTAATACTTTTTTGGGTAAATGCTGTGGTCATCTACACAGCTGGTCAGCTGAGCTGAAGAAGTGGTTATTTGTGAGAGAAGCAGTAAGCACTTATACCAGCAACCATGTATATGGAACAGATGCGGAGACATCTATATTCTGCTTCTTTTTTCCTCCTTTCTTTTGACAATGCACAAGTTAAATATTTGTGTATAAACATGTACTAGAGGTCAAACACATGCTCATACTCACCCTTCACTTCATAAATGCTGTGTATTGTAATATCAGGTTTTGAATTTAAAAACCTAGAAAATATTGGTTAAAATTTTCTACATATTGTATTATCAAACACGTCAGACCCCTCCATGGTTTCGGATGTGGGTGTGGATATCTGCAAATGACTCATCATTGTTGGCCTGGAAGCCCAGGATGGACCATGCAGGGAGGAGCAGGAGGCCCTTCCCCGCACAAGGAAGCCTCCCACAGCTCCCACTCACACCCTCAAAATGCCAGTTCCAATGCCTTTTGCTGAGTCAAAGCAGACACTGGTTTTCCAGCATCAACCACCTGTGTTTGAGGCGAGGTGTGAACGGAACAAATCAGATGAAATTAAGAGGACGGAGGGGAACAAGTGCAGTAAGTGTATCAGGAGGCTGTCAGTCGAAATCACACATCACCGGCAGCGTGGCGCGTGGCTTGGAAGACCAGGCCCTGCACAGAGCAGGAGCCAAAAGGAAGATGTGCTACTTTTAAGCAACTTAATTTGCAGTCAATTTCCGGTTACTGCTGAGACGTATTTTCAGATGTGGGATGTCACTGAGTACCCCAAATTCCCGTTTCCTAAAGCACATGTCCCTGGAGGCATCAGACTGCCTCGCAGGGCTGACCACTCTCCTCAGAGATCATGGAGCAAATTCACAGTACGTTTAAAATTAGTCACACCCTGTGTGGCCAATCATATAGTTTATTTTTGGCAACAGTGTGATACTCACAAGGATTACTTAATTCTATTGCCTAGGTAGGCAAACTGAGGCATGAAGTGAGGTGGGCTCTGGTCCAAGGTCGTGAAGACAGTTGGTGCAGCGTAATTCCAAAATGCCTTTTAATTACTGAAGCCATTTTTGACTTAGTGAAGCCCCTGACTCAAGAAGCTAGCGGGTCAGGAAGGGGCTGCCTATCTGCTCTGCTTGTGCTCCGCTGAGGAGACTCATCCCATGATATTAAGTAATATTAAGGGATTCAAGCACAAGGCACTACTGTCCTATATTAGCTTTCCTCCATGCCTCTTCTCCTGGAAAAGACACGGGGGGAAAGAAGGAGTCTTAATGATGCCCAGGGGGTGCCAATAAGTTTAACTACAGAGAGTCATTTTTGTTAATGGAATTCTGGCTGATGCAGTTTGAGTAAGGAGGATGAGAGAATCTTTCACTGTGTTTTTCTAAAGCAAATATTTGGCGCTTTCATCTTCCAGTGCTTTAACATCCAATCTGTCACCAAAAAAACCCGTTTACGTGGGAGTTCATGGAAAATATATCATGTTTCAGAAGGCAATTGAAGAATGGGGAGGTATCTATTGTACTGCTCAGAAATGAGATTCGTGGAAACTGGGTTGCAAACCACACAACTAGTTATTATCCCATCTGCAGGTGTGACAACACCACAGCTTAATATTGATTTTTCACCCTTGCCACCACCATCTTCCTGTCCATTGTACAGGTTGGGAAAAAGGGTCACAAAAGTTTCCATCATCAGCTGTCCAAGGGTCCTCATCAACTTCCCACCCATTTCATAAAACACCCCAATTCACCTATGGCATTCCAAAGGTCTCCAAGGTGCCAACCCCATGGTACCATCTAGCTGGAGCACCTCACACACCTGCCAGCAATTCACACGACCAGTAATAAATCCAGGCAAAGAATTCTACAACCAAGCACGCTTCTCCAGGGCTTTGTTTTTCCTGGCTAGGAACACCAAGAATATCATGCACATATTTGAGCTGCTCCACCTAGTCATTATCCCGAGAGAAAAGGACAGCCACACTTCTGGTATGTAGAGCCACACAACCAGTACAAACACAAGCTCTTCTTGGCTGAGCTGCCTGGAGACTGACCCATCGCCAGCCAGCTCGTTTCTTGACCACCCTGGTTGTGGCTCCCATTCTCCGCCTGCTTTTGGCACAGCAACAGCAGAGGCTGGGGTTTTTGTCAGGTTCCCTCCCCCTTTTCTTTCGCTTTGTGCTTGTCCAAACTCCTGCCTTCCTCTCTGCCCATTACCACGCAGCGTCAATGGGCGCGAGCGGAAGGAAGGAGGTCACCGCGCATTGGCGGCTGCTCCGCGCGGCCGCTGGGCACAGACGCCACATGGAAACGCTTCCAGCGCGGAGCAGGACGGCGCTATGGCAGCACTGGGGACAGAGAGAGGGCTGACGGCACCCTGGCCATCGCTGACCTACTAATGCAGCATGGAAAATCACTGGAGTCATTTAGTGACACACAAACAAACCAAAGGGATTTATTATTTTTCCCCTTGCCTTTACCACCCCGCTAAAAAAAAGTTAAAAAAAACCTCCTTGTACAAAGCCAAGAGTTTTCCTCACAAAACTCACAGTGTCCTACTTGCAGCTGACTAATTTCTTTTGTAGTGGATTTAACACTTGACCAAAGCTAGCTCTGAGAGTGGACCTGCAACAGGTTACACAGAATTTGGTGGTTGTACAATTAAGAACAATCTATAGGGGTCTTCCACTTGCATTTTCAGATAATGGAGGCTGCTTTTGCACCTCAGCTGCACAGGGACTGACCATTTCTATTACTGAAAGGACAAGGTTAAGTGACACACCCAAAGTCAAAAAGGGCAACAACCTCCTTGATTTGCAGTCTGCTGTTTTAATACTCAAGACAATCCTTTCCAACTTGCAACACTGCCATTTCCAGATGGAAAATTGCTTCCCTCTTACAACACAGAAATCATAAACAATACAAAATCATCTGCTGTTGTTTTCTTTATTCTTTATTCACCTCTGCTTTCCTTCCCTTTCCTTGGCTTATACACTGGGATCAATTACCTAAATTTCTTGCTCAGCTGAAGTTGCAAGTCTCCAGTCATGACAAAGAGAAGAATTAGATTACAGAGGAGTTTACCTGCTGGAAACTGCCATTACCTTCCCGAGCAGAGCAGATGGCAGAAGTTCAGTACCACACTCAAGCATGTCCAGCACATGCCAGTGACACAGTGTTGCTCCGTCACTCTGCTCTGGGAACCAGACATCCACTGGGTTTCCACCTCCTGCCACTGTCACCTAAATCCCCCCTCTCCCCAACCCAAACCAAACCACGAGACCTAAAAAGCTCTGAAGCCCATTTAGTTTGCATGAAACAGCTCTGGGAAAGTGATTATTTTTCTCTCATTAGAGATGTTTATACCTACTTAGAAGAAAATAAGAAAAAAATGAAGGAGCTCAAGCAGCAGACCAACAAGCCACGCAAGCCAACACACAAGCAGTGGGAGTGGTGGTGGCAGCAGTTTCGTCCTGGAGTCCACCCCTCACTCCTCCAGGAGGGACAGCCTAGAGGACATCACACTTGTCCTGTTATGGAGTGGGGAAGGAGGAGAAAAAGACAGGTCTTTAACTCCTCTTCCTCTTTTTCATCCACAGTTCTCATTACCTGCTCTGGGCAGCAACAAGTCTTAATGAACCGTACACAAGGCAGGAAAGTTGGTTTATTGCTATTATTTCCTATCTGGCTGTCTCCAGGGTGGCCCTGGGCTTTCCACAAGCCCTGGGGACATGTTGCTGTTCGAGCACAGCCCTGTGCACCACACGCCCACGTGTGGGTGGGGACATCTGCACCAACATCCCACCCAGGGGCTGGACCCGGCTCCGGACTCCGCTGCACCACCCGGTCTGGCTGTGCTGCTGCTCGCTGTCACCGCTGGTTTCCTCATCTCTTTCTAAGCTGGAAATGCATCTCCAAGAAGAATCAGGGGGGTCATCCCAGCCACATCCACAAACAGCGCTGTGTTCCCTGGCAAGAAGGAAACCACAACTGCTCTCCTTCTCCCAGCCAGCAACCACCTTACTTCTATTTTCAAGCCACGTTTATCCTTCCCTGACCATGAGTACCTGACAGCTTTTTCCTGCCTGCTGTGAGAAGCAGCTTTCTCACTTGTCACTTCAGCCTGTTGTAAGCAGAAGCCTGATCTGAAAGCCACTGGCAGTGATGACATGCTCAAACGAGCGTCTACTGATTGAAGGCCCTCGTCATCACCCTTGACCCCAATCCTGTAGATCACGTTAAATCCAGTATTATCTCCCTGCAAACTTTGTTTTCCTAAGAGGTGGAAGACTGACACCAGAGCCTGGACCTGAGGGGCTGAGTGAAGAGCCTGTCAGGCAGAAGGTGGCTGGAGATTAGAAAGCAGGATGAAGAAGCTGAGATGCCACTGACACACTCTCTCATCCTTTCCTCTCCCTTCTCCTTAGAAGAATTTATTTATGGATTAAAATTAAATTAAATAATAAATTGGAACTTGAACTTTGCAAAAGAAAAATAAATCTGGAGTGAACTAAATGTCCCGTTGTCCTTCAGTGGAAAAGTAAAATTAGTAGTGGATCCAACAAAGCCTTCTGCTTTAGCACAACACAAGCACATAGCCCGTTTTGCAAGCACGTCTCCCCCCCCCGAGGCAAGGCACCGATACTCATTTCAAAGAGCCAGATGTGATCTTCTCTCCTTGGGCTCTGTGCCACCGCCCACCACAGCTGGGGTGGACCTCCCTCCAAGGTGGGCACCCAAGTCCCATCCTCACTGAGCCACCCTATGAGATGCACTCTTCCAGTCTCATCTGACTATTCCCTGAGAGACCCGGATGGATTAAAAACAAGACACAAGAGATTGTTTCCATGTAGAAGCAACTTTGCCTCTACTCTTCCAAACGTGAAGTTTTAAATAGGCCTTGGGTAGAAATGACAGCATGCCTGAAGGCGTATGAGACCTGTATAGAACACACACAAGTATAGGATAAGCAGTGGGAAAGAAAAAACCTCAGGCTCATAAGCTGCTTCTTAACACAAACATAGAGCCTTACTAGGTTATTTGCCTGCAAAGACTCACAAATTCATAAAAGGTCCTCTTGAAATGTGTAAACCGCAGTCCAACACAGAAAAACAAGCTGTTGAAGTTCTGTGTAGAAGTGAGGTCATAGTTATATGATCGGACCTGAAAAATGGAAAAGTCATTCTGTGACTAAAGGATTAGGAGTGGGCCCAGTAAGTGCTGAACTTTGTATCCTGACTTATGAAGAGCCATCCCAACCAGGAAAGCCACACAGCTGAGGACGTGGATTATAGTCTTAACCTGTTCAGCAACAAAACTAGCAATAATAACATGACAGGAAAGAACTGTCGTCACGCAAAAATTCATGCTCTGGAAATGACGGGCTGTATTTAAAAGAAGCACACATTCTACCAGGTTTATGAGATTTCATTGTATGAGTCTAAGGGACTTGGACTGGACCTGTTAATTCCACGTAAGTTGTGCTCTATAAAATAGCTGGTATGTCAGCAATTACCTATGTCTGGTGAGATTTCACATACGCACTTATTAAAAAAAAAAAGCAAGCATGCCACCCCCAGCAGTTTATAGAACACGCTGTGGAAAATCCAGGAGCAGTATCATTCCATAAACACATTTAATACTCATACACATTATATGTACACGTATAGACGCATATACACACACAATGAGGAGGATAATTAGGCGATAAATTGTGGAAACATGATAAATTGCATTTATCTGGCACCTTTGATTGCTTCATCTGTTCTCTCCTCACTAATCCATCTCTGTGGAGACTGGTTTCGAAGATTAAAAATCCCTGAGAAGTTTAGAAAACAGTCTTTTTTTTTTTTTTTAATTAGCCCTGAAAGATTCACTTGCTTACCACTATAATTTTGTACACTTTATTTCATCCAACAGTACTCTTGATCCAACATGCAGAATGAGGAATAGTCACTGCTGGCTCAGACTGGAAAAAACCCCCTGTAATATGGATAAGAACTTCACACCCTATGGTGTAGGGAATCTTCTTTTTTCCAGTCACACATTGCCTTTTGTCATTAAGTCAAGAGAGATTTTATTCCATGTTTTAACTTGGTAAACAGCGTGCTGGAAAGTTCTTTACATTTCACATGGGCTCAACTTACAAGTAAAAGGACAATAAGAACATTCGGGATTTGTCCAAAAGTGGGTGTTCATCAAACTGCCCTCCTCTGAACTAATCCCACCGAGATAGGTTTGTTATCAGAAATAAGCCAATCTTAGGCTATTAGAGGTGTACTGCTTTGCCTCCTGTCTCAGGACACACCCTACTATTGTCATTATTAAACCATGTTTAATGACCTAAACACAATTACTTAGAGTGACTTGCCTTTAAATTTGTATTGATAACTAAACAAAAGGAGTGAATGTTCCATTTTCTACTGTATTTACTTACTTGGCAGTATTTGCACAACTGATTTACCAACCTTAATGCTATGTGCAGAGACTTATTTACCATCTGATTGGAAAGAAGCAGGGAAATGTGAAGGCTGAGAGGGAGCAGGAGAGGCACACCCATTTCACGCAGTGACTGCCTCGCAGCTTGGCAGAACAGACCCATTTGGACAGGCTGGAATTCCTGCCAGACCATCAGTCTATTTTTATAAAAGCCAAGTTTGTTTATCAGCCGTGGTCATGAAGTCACCACCTCCTGAAAGCTTTTGAGAAGCCAGCGTGAAACGAGTTTCATCCTAGTTCCTGTTAGAACAGCCTCACTCATAAATAGCTAGAGGTGGGCCAGGTTCAAGCCCCTAGGAAATTACTGCACCCTCTGTCTCAGTGGGTTCACCCCTTGCTAAAGCCAGCAGTGGGTCTGAGCACGTCTGCTACATGTCAGTAGTCCCTTCCCTGAAAGAAAGCTAGCACTTTTAAAAGCATAACCATGAGTGTGGGACATTGAGCCAGAGATTTCTTCCAAAGGAAATTATTCTGTGACGCACAGAATGACCTCCACTGTCACATCACCCGCAAAAACCTCCCACCCAAATCCTACACGTAGTGTGCTTCCACTGATTTTGATTAAGGGATAAAGCTGCTCATACACAATCAGAATAAACACACACACACACACAGAATGGAGGCAGAAGAAGGCACATTTCAACCAGGATTCAGTATAGGAGGTTAAATGGGTAACAGTGGGAACATCCATGATCATATTTCAACACTATCAATTAAAACAGAGGGTCACTCCAGAAACTCTGAGGGGGTGTCTTACATGTTATTCCACTATTCTCCATACTCTCACATAAGAGTATTTTCTTCAGATTCCTCATAAAGGAATCTTCAAATTTCCTGTCACTAACAGCAAGTTTTCCAAACAAACTCTAAGGTCGGCAAATAGTCTAGTCTGGTCCCCAAATCCTCCAGAGATTTCTGCACTGTATGAATTCTGCAGCAATGAAATCAAAGTCAGAATATTAAAAAAGGTACCAGGTTGAAAAGTACATCTGTGGCAGGACTAGATTTAAGCCATGTTTTATCAAAATCAGTCCATCAAAATGACAAGACATTCCCTGCTTTCATGCTGTAAGAATGACTACATTTCGGAACAGCACGGCGAGGAGTCAAAACTCAATTAGGAATGAAGCCAAATAATAATTGGATTCATTTTTGAATATTAATAGGATTGAACAATTAAGGAAGAAAAAAGTGAATCTCAAAAATCTGAAACAGGATCTCAAGCAAAAACTCCTTTGAGCAATGGGAACTGCCACCAGCTCATGGGCTGATGGGGCAGAAAGCACACAGCTAATCCAGTAAATGTAGGATATTGTGTGAACTCTTTAAAAGTAATCAAAACACACAACGAATACCTGTACTAAATAGGAGAGGATATTCTGGGTTAACAGCTTTGCTTCACTTCCACGTTCAAACTTACATTTTGGAAAAATGCTTGCACACACCTAGAGCAGGAAACATCGATTCATTGTTCCTCCTTAGGAATACACATAAACTCCAAAGGGCAAGTGATAAGGGCTAAACAAAAGTAAATCATTTCACAACAAATGAAAGCATTAATAAATTCAGCTCATGAGCGTCTTCAAGCTTCATTAGAAAATGGAGAATTAAGGTCAACCAAATACAGGAAGATATTAAGTCAAGATAAATAAACTAGTGGTCCCCTTTTTTTCCTCTAAGCTCGGAAGAAAGGGGCATGGAGCCAACCAGTGTACATTCTTCAACAAAAGCTTCAGTTACCTCTTCTCAGGGGGTCAGTTGTACTGTGGCTTAATATAATAGCTAGTTGGAAGCATAAACAAATTAGAACTGTTAGTTTGAAGGGGGACATGACCGTTGCCTTAGTATTGACCATCACAAGGTCAACAATTACATATTCAAACGGCTCCTAGGATTACAGCATCACAGCACAGCTGGGCTGCAAGGACTTCTGGTCTAGTCCAGCTGCCCTGCCCAGAGCTACAGCAGGTTGCTCAGGGCTGCATCCAGTCGGGTTTTGCTACCTCCAAGGATGGAGATGCCACGATCTCTCCGCGGCAACCCATTCCAGCGTTTGATCACACTACAGTTGAAAAGCCTGCTGTTCCTTACACTGAAATAGAATGTCCTGTATTCCAGTCTGTGCCCATTGCCTCCTGCCCTGTCACCAGGCATCACCAAGAAAAGCTTGGCTCTGTCTTTTTTACTCCCCCACCAGATATTTATATACACTGACAAGATCCCTCTGGTCCCTCTCCTCCAGGTTGAACAGTCCCAGCTCTCACAACCTTCCTTTGTACGAAAGATGCTCCAGGCCCTTAATCACCTTTAGGGCCCTTTGATGAACTGCCTTCATTAAGCCCGTGCCTCTCTTGTACCAGGGTGCCCAGCACTGGACCCAGCACCCCAGATGTGAGCACTGGGGAGCAGAGGAGAAGGATCACCTCCCTCAGCCTCTTTACGCTCCTCCTGGGTCACTGACCTGTACATCTGCAAGGAAGACAAAGGCATAGGCACCCACATGGGATCTTCCAGGAAGGAAAGGGCTACACCTGCTCACATATGGCCACTTTCCCTGTCACCTTCCCAGGACATGTGGGCGAACACACCCATCACACTAAGTGCACCAGCATATTTGCAGGAAGGCCTTACGAAGTTGAGGATGAGGAGAGCCCTTCAGCCTGACTCCCCTCGGCAGAGCAGGCACGTTACATGTTTGAGAGGAAAACACCATGTGCACTTTAAGTCTTAAGACAACCCTGTCAAGCTAGCCTGGGCTATTTTTCTGGGTGTTGCCCTAACATCTTGATCAGCCACAGAAATGTCTCAGCTGGAGTTTAGTCACGCTTCTGACCCAGACTAGCTGGCACCACTGGGTTAAACAAAGGGCAGCCCTGCCTTGCCTCCTTCCTGCACCCAAATTAATCAATTCATCCTTGCTAATATCAAAAGGATGTGAGCACGTCAATGAAGAGGAGTTACACAAATGAGCAGATTTAAGTAACAATTTTAAAGTATCAAGAAAATACCATAAATCCGCAATAGTTTTCCAAAGGAATTCTTGGATGCCCTCACCTCTATTTCTTCAGAAATATAAAAATAGATTTGATAATACAGACAAAAATACACCACAGCAAGGAATCCTGTTATGTCAGAGTAATGAAAAGGAAAATGGAGAGTGTCTTACACCACTTTAACTTCTATGATTGTTGCTCTAATTATGGTGATCGTAACCTGGAAAAGGGAACAACTTCTTCCCCAGCAGCTCCAAGCATGGTGTCAGGATTATTTTTACCAATTAATAGATCTCTCACTTGTCACAGAGAAAATACATTGAGCAACAAGTCTAGCTGCCTCAACTCATCACATGATCTGCTTTAAAATAACCTTTTGTTTTTGATAGAATTAGTGTGCAAATACGAAACAGTATTTCACAGTATCCACTCACACATTATGTTGCATACCCTGCACATGTATGTAAAATACAGAATATAACACACATACAGAGAATTCGCAGTGATTACTAATTGGGTACAAAACGTATATACCACTTCTTTACTAAAAGCAACAACATTTGTGCTTGAATTACTTGTCATCCAGGTAGCTGGCTGGTGTTCACACTGCTACTTTAAAAACTTATGCAGCTGCACTGAGTTCTGTCTTTCCTGAGATAAAAGCATGTCCTGAATATTCTTTATTCTTCAGGGCTACTAATTTGAACACACCTGTCACTCTAAGTAGAGGGAGTTGTGGAATATTGACATTCTATTGAATTATTTAAGATAAATTAACAATGTTTCACATCCTAGGAGATTGCTATTTGCAGAAAAAGCCTGACATACTTGTGTTTAGACCTAGTAGCCAGAATGGGGAGAAGTTACAATTTATAAACTATTTTTTATTCCGCATGGAAATAAACAGCAGACACACCAGCTGACTGCATGTGACTTGCCTCGGTGCTGCAAGCAGAACTGCGAGTTTTGAATATTTTATTCTGCTTTGTTACAGACGGCAAGGACAGGAGTTCTTATGTATCGTCTTGCTAATTTATGGCAATACCAGCCCCTTTGCAGTCAATGTAGACAAAATGTTGATGACTAGACTTGAAGCTATGGGATGCTCTTTCCCTGTCAGAGAAGTCATGTTGAGACTTATGAGAGGGTTAGAAGGCATTAGCTCCCCTGCTCAAGAAATCTCAGAGGGACCTTGAGCACTGCTGCTATTCCAGGCCTCTACCCTGACTGCTGGCAAGAGCTGAGATACCATAAACTCCAGGCACTTTTATGGTAACACAGTGTTCCTGTCTGCCTGTGCACAGACACAGATCTTTCCAAGCTTGGCGAGTTTGGAGCAAAAGTTTGCAAATAAGAGGCAGCATCAATTCTCAATAGGTGCTGTTGCATAGGTGTTCAAGCCTGGATAGTCACCATGCTCACAGACAACAACACGGCTTGGTGAATCACCACCATAATTCCTCCAGAGAATTATGGGCTTCAGCTGAGGTACAGAAAAATGCTGTGCAGGATTCAGCACCAAGGCGCTCTGGGTGGGAATGCTGCCTTCCAAATCCTCCCCTGACAGACTGTGGAACATTACCGTGGAAAGGCATATGTATATATACACATATGCAGATATATCTGAATATTGTTATCTGTACATTATTATCTATATATTATTTATTTTTATGTGTGCATAGATGAGTGGAGGGAAACTTCTGAAACATCTTTCCCTTTCTCAATAATTTTTTCTTTTTTTTTTTTACCTTTTCTGCAAAAGACAGAGCAGATGTTCAGAAGAGAAGGGTTGTTGAAGAAGGATGTCCCCAAAGAGCAGAAGACAGCAGCACTGTCTGCTTGCACATTTCCAGGTGGGTATCATCAAGACCTGGAGCACCAGCAAGGTGCCTGCTGAGAAGTGACCTTGGAGCAGCAGGACACGTGCTGGGGACAGACAGCGGGAATGCGGCCGCTCCTGGGCTCTGTACTCTGGGAAGGAAGCCCGTCCCTCCTACCCACCCAAAGACCTTTGAACGTGGAGAGGAACAATTTGGCATCTGACAGGCCACCAAGGGCACAGTACCCCATTTGCAAACATAATGCTGAGTCACTAACCATGCCGGAGAGACTGACAACGGGAGATTAGCATGAATTTATGGCTCGAGTCCCTCGTTTTTCTTCATCGTGGTAATGACTCATTTCCTACCCATGGGGGCAAAGGGCTGGCTATAAAACCTCCCATTGTTTCTCTCACTTACCTGCTAAGGAGATTAAAACAGACGTTTATTTACGCTCCCAGTTTCTACAGAAAATTATATAGGAGGAGTTTGGGGAAAGATTTCTAAGACAGAAGTGTGTGCATGTGTAAATGTGAAATGAGGCTCTGAAAGGAAAAGAAGACAAAACCCAAATAGGCTGAATCTTCAGTTCAGTATTAGTTGGATAATCCTTTATATTCCAATGGATATACACCTCTAATCTTGCAGATATAACCACAAGCATACAGGGAGCCAGGCAGTGTTTGTGCCCACACTAACATCTGGCTACGGCTGATGTGAGCCCTTGGTTCTTTTGTCCATCCCAGCTTTGTTGGCACATTCCCACTCAAAGTTGCTGAGTCTCTCACATGCTTTAAACATCTTTCCCACCCCTGGTGTGCTATTACAAATATATTCCTATATGTTTATGAGGTTCTTGTTTTCGAAAAAAACCATCAGCGAGGAAGAGGTTTCAAAATCCAGCATCTCCATGCTGATTAGAAAATCAAATCATTTTATCACTGATTAGATGACCAATAGAGCCTAAGATACCAAATCTTAATCATCCATCATCTCTGCATGCAACAAGTATTTTAAATTTTAAATACTGCATGTTTCCAAAATGCTGTTGGTTTTTATGAATGATCTGTAGTAGGTTCAACACAGTTGGAGTCACACTAAGAAAAGAGCTAATTTTACAGCAATGAGGGTAAGACTACCTCACAGTAGCACTAGAGAAATAATCTTTTATTTTCTTTAGAACAGAACTTTGCTACCACTTGTTCCTCACCATTTAACTTATCAGTCCTCAAATCATACTAATTAAGCATTTATTATACATAGTAAACCACATAAAGAAACTTCTTGTTCAGGAAAAATGCCAAATGCTACATGGAGCTCTGGCAAAGTCTTCTCCCACCTTCTGTGAATCATGCTTTTCAAAGAGCAGTATGATCCAGAAAAAGAATCCACATAACAACTCTGCCTTTTTCAACACACAGGTTTTCTATTATGTCTACTTAGCAACTTATGTTGAGCATCTTCATACCAAGATGGCCATAATAAGTACTTAGAAGTACCACCCTTAAAACAAAGGGCTTATACACACAATTGAAATGATTGCAACTCAGGAGTTACCAAGCACCAGTTGAGCTCTTGCTGATGCTTGGCACTTTACTAACTCTCAGTAACTCCTAAATCTAAACTGTGATTAAATACAGTTTATCTTCAGAGAGTGCTGAAGGCTTCTTTTCAAGCGAGCCTCCCAAGTCAGGTGTCCAGCATCACTTGTCATTTTGAAAACTCAGCCTACATTTTCACAGCGTTTAACTCTCACTGAGGCCACCACAGCCACTCGAGTGCAGAAAGCAAGGACAGGAAGCAATCCTTCTCTAGTTCCCATGCTATTAAACACAAGTGTTGATTACTGGCTACTAGGGTAGGAAACACTTCTTATTTTGCTATCACTATTGATACAGGTGGAGCTCTGAGTAGAATTAGATACAAAACACGCACAAAGGCACTAACGTAACAGTGGTAATGTGGGGATATTATAGAGGAAAAAATACATCTGAACATACACATTTTCATACTTCCCCTCTTTGCCACACTTGTGTTTAGTGACACCAAGGCAAGAATGAGGAAGAATTCAGCCTAAGCTTTCAGATCTCAGGCTGGGTTTTACAGAACCAACAGTGCAAAACTCTGATGTGTAAATTGGGTAAATATGGATCAAAAAATGTCACTGAGAACAATATATGGCAAAGACTTTAAATACAACATATTTCCACACATCTGTTTGGCCACGCTAAAAAAAAAAATTGTATTTCTTGGAGGTCACTGTGTTCTCTTCAGCTATGAGAAAAGCATGACTAGTGAAGAACTTGGTACAACTGAGACACTGAAAGAGCTTTGAAAATTATTAAAGAAATTAGTAAAATCCTGTGTTAGTGGTCTCCTTTCTTTCTTTTTTTTTTTTTACCATTATAAAGTAATAAACAGCAAAACCTTAAATTGCAAGGCCTTCAGTCAGGTCATGCTGATCTCAGTATCTTTAGTTCTCATCCATCTTACCCGCCACGGAAGGTGGTGTACCTTTGATGTGAACTAATTACATTCGAAACATTTTGTCAAACAGCTTAATACAGATGCCAAATAAGCTCTGTCTGTCTAAACAGGGCTTTAGACAACTTATCACTTTCAGTGTTAACTAAGAGCTAAGTTCCACTTCAAATAGAATATTATGCTGCACAGGAAAAGATCTGCATATAAAACTCCTAAAAAGCCACATTATTGGTTTTTTATTTCAATGCTGCTACATTCCCATTGTTCTGATAGAACGGGCATTACCGTGTATGGGTGTGTGTGCACACATGTGCAACAATAAAATACACAATGCTGAAAGCAACAATTCTTTTATCTGATAAAACTATCTACATGACAAGAGGAAGTGTTTTAGAACAAGGCATTCTGTCTGCTGTCTGCAGCATCATTTCATGATCTCCTCAAACGAATCTTGTTTATTAAAAATGTATTAAAAAGAATGATTATTGCAAAACAAAAAACAAGGGGGGGGAAAACAACAACCAAAATTCTGGATCCAGAGAACTGGAGCCCGGGGTGCTGGAGGGGAGAGAAAATTGTTCTCCTGATCCTGTAAGTGAAAATGTTCTTTCACTTCTGAGCAAAAGCATCTAAATTTTCTCCCTGGAAGGAGGGAGGTGATGCAGGGTAAGTCAGGGCAGAAAGGCACGGCAAGGGAAGCCTCTGAAGGGGGCTGGAGTTCACTCACCATGTTTCTTAAGAATTCACCTATTTCTTCTGCAAATACTTGTATTTGTTTAAAATGGCTCTGCTGTCTTCTCTTTAAAAAAAAAAATCTAAGACTGATTCCAACATATTCCAACATGTCTTGATAAAACAACAGGCCTCCCCAGGACAGTCACCATCATTCTCTCATTAGACCAGTGGTCTAATGTGTGTCCTCATACTTTTCCTTTGATGCATGGGTAAAAACCCCTCCTCTTTTTCCATCAGTTTTGATTCTTAAGCATGCAGGCAGTGATCTGAAACCCCTTGCTATACCTCTGCACGTGTTTTCAGCAGGGTCTGGATCACAGAGGACTTCTTTTCAGGCAGAAGGGAAAGGTTACAAGTTTTCCCACAGTTTCAAAAATACCAACTATACTGTCCAGGAGATTCAGATACATCTCCTTTTAAAAGTTCACCTGCCATAAGAAAAATGTTGTTAAAACTGGCTAGAAAGTATCTGCCTTTGAAAGCAGGGGGAACTGTTCAGTTCCTCTTATACTGGTAAATATTGCAGCCTCTTAAAATGCAAACATTATAGAACCTTTACAAAGGGGAAAAAAAGAAAAAGCTAAATTGGTTCTCCCATTTAATGCCATTGTAAGCCTACAAAAACATCCTAGTCCCACCTTTTCCCACTTATTCCTGTGTTCCCCTGTTTATATCAGAAAAAGCATCTCATCTGTCTTATGGTAACCTGGAGAGACGAGCTGATGTAGGGTTCAAATTAATTTGGGGTGGGGTCAGAAAAGAAGGGGGAAAAAATGTGTTAACAGCCCAGTTCTCTAACTTGGTTCACATCTGCCCAAACACAAGGCAGAGGGCAAGAATTGACTCTTCTCACAGCACCATTGACTGGGCTACTTCAGATGCTTGTGAAGCTCCAGCATCCTCCAGTTTGATTGCTTCCTAGCATGTGACACAACCATGCAACTAAAACTAAGTATCTGATAATTAAATAAGAGGTGATAATCAAGATATACACTTTTAATTGCAGAAAAGTTAATCACTGCTTGCTTGCCTAAGAATTTAACAGGATTCTCAAGTCCCAGAAAACCTTGCAAACTGCTCAGATCTGGAGGTGCTCCTCTGCTTACCTCCTGTCTTCTCACTTTGCTTTCCCTTTTTTTTGCCTAGAGCAGACCAGTTGCAGTTTTCAGCATTTTAAACTCCCTGCTGTGTGCACACCAGAGAGACCTGGCAAGCTCCCTATGGGCTCTCAGGACCTTCTTCCCTCCGTCCCCACCTGGCCAAAGCTCTGCACTTGGTTCTCACCATTGTCCTTCTCTGCAAGTCACTAAACTTCACCTGGGTCCTGCCTCCACTCCTCCTGCACTACCACACAGCATCCACGCAGTTCCTCGTGTGGTGAACTTCCAACCATCTCTACAGGGAGCTCACAACACTCAGAGAAACCACTTCTAATATTGCCTGCTCTCTCCAGCAAACTCCCCAACCCAAAGGCACCAGTCCCTGCCAAGAGCAACAGATTAAAACCCATTTAAGAATTTAAGAGAATGCTTCTGAGTTTTGAAGAGCCAGTGCATGCTCAGAAAGGAAGACCACTTCATTACACATTACCCTCTCACTGACTCTTTATTTTGGTTTCATTTGAAGGCTCTTAGCTTCCAAAAGAAAAATTGTATTTATCAAGTTTGAGTATGATTAGGTTTCTCAAGGTCAAATTTAGGGTAGAAACAGGGAGGTGCCTGTAAGGAAGACAACCCATCTCTCTCCCTCCCCTTACTGTAAATGGCAAGGAATGAGCCTGTGGAATTCACTGATGCAGGGGTCAAAGACGAAATCCCGTGGGTGTATAGTTTTACAACCATAACAACACTTTCAGTTATGCCAAATCCAGCAGTAACAGAGCAACCAAAGGCCACAATTTTAGGGTGTAATCTATCTGCAAATGGTTCAGAACAGGACACTCTCCACTGGTGGCATGTCACACAGGGACACATACAGACAGACAACTGCGTTTCAATCTGCAAAAACCTGCACTTGAGTAGTTATCCATGTCCTTAAATGCTTGTGACATCTCCCTCTTTGCTCGAAAGGAGGGACTGTCTGTACACTGTGATCTGGTACGACCCATCAACCATGTCTAGGAGAAGGGCCCCTGCTAGAAAACCAGTGGCTTGAATTATCATTTCACTACATATTCCCCTGGTACTTCAATGTTTTGAAAACAAGCTATGGCAGAGGTCAGGGCAAGGCATCCCACAGCAGAACAGCAAATAATGAAAAAAAGGGGTGCAAGACAGTGATATTGCTCCAGGATCAAAACGCTATTCAGTCATCTCCATTATTGTGTCTTGCTGATATTTCAAGCAAATCAACCTGATCTCATCACTGTGCTTACTAATGTTTTTAAATACAAAGAGCAGTTTCTTATAATAGTACCTAGATTTCTCCCCTGGAAATATCTTTAGAATTCACATCTTATTAGCCACAAGAATTCCAATTACACATCTTCTCTTCTAATTCCTACCAGCTGACTATTAGCATTAGATAATAATAGAGCATTTTCTGCTAATATATTTCTTAATAACATCAAACTACAGAATGCCTTTGTGGTGTAATAATTGAATAACTGCACTAAAGAGAGTACTAAATTACTGGAAAATGTTTTACTCTAAGTCTTTATTGCCATTCAAAACCACGGAATATTTAAAATACGCTCACAGCTTAGCTGCATTCATCAAGCAAGCTGTATTTGCAACCAAAGAAAAATGAACCCAAACTGTTTAAAGATCAACACATAATTTAAGTTTCTAAGTAAGAAGGAATGAGAAGACAGTACATCCACACGCATACACAGATAATACAAGTTTTAATACTGAGAAAAGAAGAGAACATTGAATTTCTGGGTTTTGTTAGCAGGTCTCTTAGTGTAGGGAATGATACCCCAAGACATACATTCACAACACAAGCTGGTATCAGCTACTAATTTGCTGAATTTTGAGGACCATTCTTTCATTTTGAGGACCATTAACAAGAAATGATAAAGCAAGAAATCAGAAAGTGCTCAAAGAACGATGGACATTGGAGACCACTGTCAGCATAAAAGATCATCGTATGTTTATATTGCAAAACTTAACCACCAAAAGAAATTAAGAGTAATGGATCCTGTGGTGCCAGGGACTCTCTAAATTAGCCATTGACTCCTGCAGAAGAGTAGAGCTCTAGGGCTGGGATAGGCACTGCAAGTCACGACTAAGGAATGATAATGGGAAGCATGAGGTAGCTTGAAGTTCGTCTTCCTCTCATCCTTCCAGGCTCATAGTGCCACCTCTGCCTCTCTCCCCACTGCTCTCTAAAATCTGCACAGGGAAACCTGCACCTATGGATTGATCCACATGGCTGGATAAATAGTATCTCAACTGGGAAGAGTTCAAGGTAAACACTTCAACTGAAGGAGAAAACAAGTGAGGAATGGAGGAAAAGAGTTCACCTCTTTATTCGGTATCCTGTGTGGTGCAAATACACCCAATTAGATGTGTCCATGTAATTTTCACATCAAACATCACGAACTCCGTACTCAGCTCCCAAGGCAACTAATTGCATAGCTCACAGTGGATTTTCCCAAGTTTTTTGAGAACACTGCTGGCACTCTTCAATAAAGCCATTTAACATAACAGGAGGTTAAAGTGAGACACAAACACTTGCTTTTTTTAATTTACACCTTTCATTTACTTCCACAGAAATGTCAGGAAAGGGCTGAGATATTGTGTGATGTACTGTCATGTATGCTTCCTTTTAAGAGCTGGGTTAAAAGAAAAGGCTTGGATTAAGAGAATGTAATCAAGATCTATACCTTTAACAAATTTTTAGACAGTCAGAAGAGGGTGCATGCTCAAGGGCATTGATCTTAACATGCCTTCAGAACAAAGAACGAGCGTCCTGTCTTACATATTTACAGACAGGAAAACAGGTGGTGGGGAAAATCTGCAAATGTAATGACTTTAGATGATCTTTTTCAAAACACCAGGGAGAACAGGCCTTCACCGTATGGACCAGGCTGGTGTAACACTGCTTGTGAACATTGCACTGAATGCTACGAACCTGCCCAGCACGAGGAACTATTAGCCTTTAGATCATTACATTTATGCAGTTGTATTAATTTTTTTGATGCGTGTCTTCCAAGAACCACTAAGTTACAGGAGATCCTTTCTAAAGTAGGTGTAATATGACCCAGCACAGGGAGAGGTGAGGGCAGTTTTGGATGCACTGACCTGACATTATTGTGTAGGGTGTATTTTCAGACTTTGGGGCTTCTCCAAGGATGGCATTTACATCCAAATGCAGCAACTTATTTCAGCATGTGAATGGTCTCACAGATCTCACCTCTTGCATCAGTAAACATGGTTTCAGCACCTGCTGAACTATGGCCCTATCTGCAGCTTTCCTGGCCAGGGGACCCCAGCTTGCTCCCCTTTTTTCTGATGATACCCCCAAGTCCCACATTCTCCAGCAGGCTACTCAACACAAAAACCAAAGAGAGCTCTCAAGATCTTAGCCAACACACCTTCTTCACTTCCCAAAGACATTTGCATCAGGCTGATCAAACACAAGGGAGTAATTATTGCCTGTTTCCCTCTTCCAAAACTCCATTAAGGGAACTCCTCCATGTAAACTATTGAAGGAGGACTCTTCCTTTACAGAGCTAAACTGTCAGATATTCTGTAAATCCAGCAAAAAACAGATAGATTTTAAACATGCAATGAAGACCCCAGCAGGTTCAGGAGAGATGCCAGCAGTTCTGCCACGGCCCGGTGTCCCTGCAATTTATTTTAATGTGCAAGCACTGTAATTTACAACCAGGCTACATTTGCGCACCCAGAGTGAGGGGAACCCACGGCTGTTATAAAAAACATATAAATAAAAGGTTTTAATTAAAAACATTGTGCAATACATAAAATGATTACTTAAAGGAGTAGGAAGGAGGGGGCTCAGTTTTTCCCCTTGCATTTTTAAGACCAGTTTTTGAGAAGGAGCACGAAAGACAACAGAGGAGAGGTACATTATAAAATTTCTCTAAAATAAGTAACACCAGAAATCGAGTGTGCAGGGGAAAAAATACAAGGTTTTCAAAAGGAAAATTGACATTTTCTCAGCAAAAGGTAAGGAAATTAAGCAAGTTTACAATGAAACAAAGTTTTACAACTTTACAAAACTTTACAAAGTTACAATGAAACCTACTCAGGTGTCAAATTTATCTCCTCCAGTTCATGACCACCAAGACATTCCACTGTCTCCTGATATTCCCTTAGACAAGTGTGCCCCAGATATCCTACTTTGCCACCCGAAATTTTGCCAAAATTAGATCCATAGGGGAAAACAAGGGAAGCCAAAACAACACTGACTCTGTTTGGCAGAAAGCAGGAGCGTATCCCACTGCTGTTCACAATGTTTAATAAACAAGAGAGGCAAGTCTAAATTACAGAAGTTAGTTTATACTGAATAATATGAACTCCTATCGGCAGCATGTGGTAACAAAGTCGGTGAAGAGCCTCTACTGATGGCCACCGCTCCCCAAGGGTGGGAGGGACTGAATTCATACACTGAGTGACATGGACAAAGCTGGGGCAGGGAAAAAGTATGAAATGTGAAGGAATGTTCATGCTTCAGTGGGAGTATCAAGCTTGCACTCTCTGGCGTGGCATTGTACTAGCCAGGGCAAGGAGTTTGGGGCTTCAACCATGTCCAAGGAAGAAGAAGGGAAAAGCCTACAAGGTCAGCCAGTGTGTTGGCTGATGTAAAAATTCCCATTTCCAATATGGACCGGGCGTGCTGAACCGCCACAGACCTGCTGAGAAAAGCACATGTCCCCGGCCATAGTGGTGTGGAAGAAACCCTCAGCAGGACGGTGGCAGCCCAACCTCCCTCCGAAGGGTGTGAGCAGACTGCAGCCACTATCTCTGCCTGTGGGTTGCAGTAGAGACAACACATTCATTTTCCCATGCTTTGCGAGGGCACTCCCTCTTCCCCCCTACCACTCCACACAAGACCATTAGCACCGTAAATTAAGTGCGATGTGTAAGTAGTTTCATTCACTCTTCAGGAGATATGGGCCTAACCAAAGCACACTGCCTTCAAGAATCCTGCTGCCTTAGTCAAACTCTGCTCATTTTATTCCTGGTGTTATTACCCAAAGAAATTGCCTATTTAACAGATGAGAACAGCGCTGTAACAGAGACCAGACACTTTGAAATTTAGCACAACACATGAAAAACTGTCTCACAGAATGGTAATTTAAAAAATGAACAGAAAATTGACTTGGCTAAGAACACCATCATATGGCTAGAATGCACAAGCTAAGCACATGTTAGGTGTTGTACAGCATATTAGCATGGGTATCCCAAAGCTTGGTGCTAGGATAGCCTGGGTGTAAGTATTTTGGAAATACCATTATCTGAATGGGGTTTAGAGCCAAAATTATAAAGGAAATCACTGCTTCCATTCAGTAGCAGAAAATGAAAATTTCTCTTTGAGATCAGATAGATTTCAAAAATATTAGAACACTTATTTCTTGTTTGAACAAAAACCTGCAGGCTTACAAGTACTGATAATCCATGTCCCTCTTCAGAGTGAGACAGTGCCAGACAGGGACAGCTACAGGATAGCTCCATGCCTGGCACTCTCTAGACGCTGATTTTGCTGTCCCTCTCTGAACACTGTCAGGTCACAAAATCCCAAATACTGCCACCTTCTCTGGCAAGGCAGCCTTTGGGGTGCTTGTGGACAGTCTGGCAAACACAACGTATTTGTCTGGAAGAAAACAATGATCCTCAATGCTGTCATTAATGTCACACTAGCAAATAAAAAAAAGTGAGACTCACAGCCCACCTCCTCTAATCATTATGTAATCACCCGAGTAAAATCTGAGCTTTCTCTGCTGGCTCCAGGAAGCAAACACGGAATCCTACAAACGGCTTTACGTCCTCTGCAGCCACGCAGAACACTGAGCTGCAGGTCTTCGTGTCCCAAAAGCAGAAAAGGCTTGGGAGGCAAGCCAAGGGCTTGTGAACAAGTACACAGATAATGCCATTTTCCCGTGACTGTAAGCATCATGTAATTGAGAAGGAGCACCAAAAGGAGTCATGAATACTCAGAAGAAGACAGGCAGACGAGAGGATTTCAAGCAATATCCCACACAGGTAACCCAAGAGACAGCAGTGACCAAAAAGAAATAAAGGGAACAAAACGTTTTTAAGAGATTACTTCAATTTCAATTCATTAAGTTGAAGGTGTTTTAAATTATATAATTTTAAATGGTGAAAAAGAAGTCCCTAATTGTTTTAAGAACATGAGATAGGGTTGGGGGCAAGGGGAGGAGAAGAATTGTTTGGCCTAGCCTAGACTATCTCCCTACAGCTCCTACAGCACTCCAAGAGGAATGCAAGCACAGGAACAGAGTTGGAAGGGGATGGTAGAAGAGCAAGAGGCAACAACAGCATCAACTGCAGAAAATAGAAACGTCTATTGGAAAGGGAAGGAGCGCTGCCAGCATCGGCTAAAATAAATACTCCCTACAGGAGGAGAAAAGAGAGGATTTCATGCTTCTGAGCACTTGCATATGGTGACAGGGGAAGACACAAGTTCAACATAGATAGTAAGTGCACAGAAATTGATGAGCAAAGCAAAATATACAAACCAAAGGCAAAAGGCATGCTTTGCTTCAACACAATGCATTTTACTTCTTCCCCTGTGTCCACTCAACTTGTCAGAGACAGACTCAGTACTGCTCATCAGTCTTACTTTTTTTCATTTGTTTCAGCTGTAAACAGGCTGTGCAGAAAATGGTGACCTTTTTTTTTTTTGTCCCAGCCTGGACCCACAACCTGCACAGATCAAGTTCTTCTGAAAAACCCAGTGAAACACCTAGCAAGAACTCAACACTGGCTAACAAAAGAAAAGCTGAGGCTGATAAAATCAAGTCTCACAGGAGCTTGTTCCAGGTGGCTGTGTGAGGGAGGAAACTGTTTCTTTAAACAGTGGGCTGCCTGCCACCTTCAGAATTTGCATTAAACATATCCATGACTCAGGTGGTGAAGTGGTGCAACATCACTGGTCAGGGACTAGCTCTGTGCATATGACCAAGAAAAAATGGATTGGAATCAACAACCCTAATGCCACCTGAAAGATTTTCCCAGCTGGTACCAAATAGCAGAGGGGACTGGATACCACCCAGCAGAGCTGCCTCCCATGTGTATCTTGTGAGAGGACTCTGGCACTCTTCATTTTCTGGCATTTATAAAAATGTGCTTCTATGCTTGCTCAGGATTTTCCAGAACGCATCAGTTCCCCTCTTTCAATATTTTGGAAGCCGTGAGGATTGGCAGATAAAACAGTCCATGTTGTCACCACCGTGGGGTGAAGTATCATTTGCCTTGGCCCTCTTCTCTGCTTGGGAGAGGTGGATATCTGGCAGAAATTTGGTCACCTGTATCTGCAGGACAACTGAATTTGAGAGGCACCAATTCCAGCATTCAAATGCAGCTCCCCCAAAACAAGCAGTATGGACACATAGCAGGCACTTTAAACCTTTTTCCATTTTTTCATGGAAGGCAGGGGTTCTACAGGGAGAAGGTTAGTCCACCAACAACAGGCTTTTCCGTAATTATCTTTACCTCCCTAGTACAACTTGCTTAGGGACAGGCCTCCCATGGTCATAAGTCAACAGATGACAAGCTGGAGGCCTCTGGCCTGGAGTCTCATTTCCCTCCATTGCTGAGCGACAAACGGAGGCAAAGCGTGACCCTGAACCAGAGCGTGAAGAGATGTTTTGATACTGATGGATACTCAGCTGAACGTGAGGCAGTGTTACTGCAGGCTGCCTTTAGCAGCTTCCTTTGTTGCATTAAAGGAGAACAAACCCCACAGTGAGCTCAAAGCTCATTTACTTGGTTGATTGTAAATTCCAGAGGCCAGATTTGGTTTTCAGTTGCATAAAACACAAAAACAACTATTTCAACAGAATTACTCCACATGCCTGGCCCTTAGTCTCAATCAGTAATAGAGCAGATGCTGGCAAGATAAAGAGGCCATCTATGCTATCATTAATGAAGTTTCAGGTAAAACATGATGCAATATTATTTCAAAATACTGACATAATGCTACAGGTATTTGGTGCTCTTCCCTTAATTACAATTGCTGGAGAGCACTTTTTTTCTCTCCAACGTTTGCTTGCCTGAAACCTAATGGCTGTGTTAGAAAGTCTGCAGCTGGATGGCCTATTTTTCTTTACTCATCTTTGTCATTAGTGTGCAAAACTTACAGAAAGGAGAATGGACTCTTTTTCGGAGAGACAGACAAGACCCTCTCCAAAGAATTACTGGAGAAATAACAGGGCATCTCATCTGCTAATCCATCTGTTGTACAAACTCAGCCTCTATTAAACAAAAGTTGTATTAAAGTAATTTAGCCATGTTCCCCCTCACCCCTGGATTTCTTTGCAGCACTTTGGTAAAATAAGCTCCCTCATTACCAATGGAGCCACGGCTGTCAAAGAAGCCAGTTGTTAAACAACGCTGTGCAGTGATGTTATTAAAGCTTCCGGATAAAAGCTGCTAACAAGTGCAAAACAACTGTCTGGCATTTCCATCCAAGATGCTTTCCAAAGCTCCCTAAGCCATGCTTCAAGAAGGTCTTGCCTCTTAGGGGAACACTGCACAGCAGACACTGGAGATAGCGTTGCTCACAACTCGCTGACTCCCCAGCTAAGGCAGGATTTCTCCATCTCTCATGCTATCAACTGGTTTGCAATGGACCAGCAAGATGACAGCCCAACAGAGATCCCACCACAACACACACTCATGAAGGTGTAAAAATACCAGGTCCACCTGAACATCACCATCTCACGTAGGCTTAGAACAGAAACAAGAGTAAGGGAACAATTGCCATGGGACACAAAATGGGACTTTTACTATTTGTGTCATTTAATCATTCTTCCTGAATTTGACAACTAATGGTACAAACCCACAAAAGTTAAAGTTGTTGGAAATTTAATAACACTTGTAGTCCAAGGAAGGGCTTTTGTTCTGCTAGATAGTGTCAGAGCAGTCACAACATACTATAACTTTGGACATTAAAACATTTCTTTCCAACCAGCATTTTCACAAATCTCAGTGTTTTCATATAAACAAAAGTTATTTAAGGGTCTCATGAGAGCATGATCAGACCATACCCATGGGCAGGACTTCTCATCAACCCAAAATGGTGAGGTACCACATGCAAGAGGCATGATATGGGCCTGTTCAGAGCTGCTAGGCCATGTGCAGAAAAGAGTTAAATACAGATTCACTGAAGGAGCATGAAACTAGAAATAGAGAACTTGTCCCCAGTATCTACCAGTACACTGGTACCGGGCTGAAGAGGAGTTATCCAATTACTGTTTTTCTAAATATTACAAATACCCAAACTTCAAGAAAATAATTTGCTTACTTTTCCATTTTCATTCTAATTTGAAACACCAACTTAGTTAACAAACAATCACTCTCAAGGAGAATAATGGTGGGAACTGTTGTCCTATCTGATTTTAAACAGGCACACTCATCAGTGTATCTTTCCAATTTCCTAATAAGGACTTTGCAACACCAGAAATTCCAGTTCCTTCAGGGAATCTATCCTAGATTTTTATATTGAATTCACACACACTGTGAAAAGACCTGGGGGTATAGCAGCTATGTGCAGGTTTCGTATTGATGATCCCCCAGAGACAGGCCCTTTGGTAGCCACACCCAACAGGGGCATCAGCCACCAATGGAAGTGCAACTCCTGCAAAACTCTGGGACTACATTTACCGGAACGGCTTTACCAGGGACGAGCAGTTCCATTTTAAGCACTTCAAAGCCAGAACCAAAACTCTTTCCTCTAGTAGTCTGCATGGCAAATTAGGGGTGACCACAAAAATGAAATCTTGTAATACACCAGAGACCATGTGGGACAGTGGGATCCATTGTCTACAGATCCTATTGGAAAATGGATGAGCTGGTTTTGTGGTAGAAACCCCCTTCCCTCTAAGAGTACCAGATTTTTCAAATCATGTACTGGCATTCGCATTCCCACCACTCCTGCCAACAAGCTCAAGCTGACTGCTGCCTCTTCAGTATATGGTGTCTACTTTCACATGAGCAGTGATTCTATTCCAAACATTCTGGGGCAGATAAGAAGGATAAAGAAAGGAAAAGGGCATGGAAGCAGTCAGTGGAGCCTAAAGTCACCCATTTCAACAACTTACCAATCCTACTGGCACCAGACCCAGTTACTGCATTCCTTAACTTAAGAAGTCACCCTTAACTTAAGGAGTTACCTAAGAATCCCCATGCTTTGTTTTGTTCAGTCTCTTCCTATTCCTGGTACACCCTAGATCACTAACCATGTTTTAATCCAGTGTGCTCCCCTCCATGTCACTCTGCACAAGCTTTCAGTATAAACCAGAAGATCCTTCATGACTCCCTGCCTCTCCAGGTACCGGTCACTCTTCCATCCCCTCAGCCCTGCTCCCTGAGGTGTAACTTAGATCATCACTTCTCATGCTTTATCCATGAGAACATCTTTGCTAAATACAGCCTATAAAGCCTCTGTGAAGAAGACCTGGGTGCTCTTTGTTGACGGTAAGGAGTCAGTTAACGAGACAGTCTTACGCACACCTGGTATTAGCAAACATTGACAAATAACTCACCTATCTTCTCCAAAAATAATTACAGAACGTGTGTATTGCCCACGTAAGTAAACTGACAGCACTGACAGCGTATTACTGTCCTACTCTACAGGGACCTTTACACTTTGCCAGTCTCACCAAGTCACCAGCTCCAGGAAAGCTCAGACGCTCACGAAGCACCATAAAGCTCAGGTAGGGAGATCAGCCTGGGTCATGGACACTGTTAATGGCATCAGCAAACTTCTACACCCAGCATAATTAGCGAGACAAATTAGCCCAGATGCCACACCAGAGTGAGCAACATAATTCTGCATTGGCTTGCACTGAACTGTGACGTTCAGCACACAGGAGGCCAAACTCTGCTGGTTCTTTGTGTTCCTTCTCATCGTCTCTCATGCTCTCCTCCCATCAGACCCAGAGGATTCATAATAAGGCGAGAAAAAGCCATCACAAATATTCAGCTTGACATTCTGCGTAATACAGGCACTGGCTATTTTTGTGTAAGCCCAAATTAAGTCCAATCTAATGCAGCGTTAGCAATGTTTTGGAGCAGGGAACACACACTTGTGCAGGGTCAGCCAGAGCCCGGCGAAAGCCAGGGTGCCTGTGGCCTGCCCACACCGGGCACGGGAGCAGCGCAAGCTATACGGCAGTGTTTGCATCCAGACACAGATCTCCTTACACACACGTACGGGCGGCACATCCGCGCGCACGTGCGGCACCCAGGTTATCTGACCTCAGCCAGATACCATCTGCAATTCAGGACAGAACAGAAGAATTTATTTTCACTCAATGCTAGCAGAGAATGCTTTTTTCCAGAACAGCTCACTATATTGTATGATAACTGAATGAAGCTAATTTTCAGCAGATTCTATCTAACAGCTCTTAACTGGTAGAAATAGTTCAAGGTCTTCAAAGTATACAGTGTTGCATAGCCCCTGATTCACACGTTCTGCTAATAACTACCAGACAATTGTATTGAATTTATTCAAAAACCATTAGCTGCAGAAATTCATATTCTTCAATTCTGCCTCACATACATTCTATATTACACTTACATTAAGGTTAATGTGCAATGCCAGTTCTTTAACAAAGGAACTGCAAATATTTGAAGTTACAGCATCTCTTACTAAGGTGTCTGTTTTAAAAGTTTATTGTTTCTCTCTTGCAATTCCCCTTTCATCCCTGCCCCTGCCAGGAGAGTTGGGCTGAAAAAATGGTGAGAATATTAGAGCAAATACAGGCACATATTAAGGGAAGTATTTGAGACATTCTTTGTACAGCGTGCATATGCTACCAGCATTACAAGAATTTTTCTTTCATCTGTTCCTTCAGACATGCGCCTCCAAAATACTTAAAAACTGCTTCATAAATATCCTTCGAAAAAACCATCATCACATCTTCAGAGCGCTGGTGCGTTAAACGCCTGCCACCAAAATGTGATGTTCAAATTTGGGAAGAGCTAGAGGTGGAAGCTCTAGAGAAGCAGCAGGAACAGAGGAACATTTAAACAAGAGAGCCTCAGTGAGAGGCTGAGACATGGTGTACTTTATGAAGAAATAATACACACGTCCCATTCATTTTATAAAAAATGTTACAGGTAGGCAAGCTTCTGTAATTTATCTAATACTCTTATATACATGTTTCCTTAGGTCTCATGCAATTTATTAAGTTTTCAGCCTTGCCCGCAGCAAAAGGATAAAGAAAAGCAGATGTAAAACTCCCTTTTTTAAGGGCCCACCAACCTCCTGCAAAGCCTGTAACCAGCTGGGGAGGCCTGATTACCATCAGCTCTGCATGGCCAGTCCAGCTGTCCCCCCTTCCTGCAGCACGCCCCAGACTGAGCCCGATGGTGGTACACCCTGACCCACAGCAGGTCTTGCCTCATTAGAAAGAGGCTGTTCCTCTCTATTCTGTAAGGTTTTGGTTGGAAATACATTTTGTTGGCCAAGGCGTAAATAAACCACAAGAGCAAAGCAGCCTGGAGAAAAAAAGAGGATCAGGACAACAAGGGTGACACATGTCCCCAGCTGGTCACAGAGGACAGAGGACTTCATGAACATTTACACAAACAAAAGGCAGAGCTATGGAGTTTGCTATTGCTCAGCAGGGACTAACCTAGAGATTACACCTTCACTGTACCTCCAGTAAAAGGCTCTCATTGACATCAAAAAAGCAGAAGCTTCACAAAATTCATGTGTAAGACTTCACCATCCTCACTCACAGAAGAGGAGGTACCATGCTGCGGCACAGGAGATGCTGGAAGGACACAGAGCATTACAAATCTATATTTAGAAAACTGGTGACACCATGCCCTGCTGGGCATCACACACAGGACACCGCCATGAAGCAGAGAATGGTCCGGGACATCACTTGGGCCTTGCACCAACGCCAGCCAGGCTAAAGTCAGCTCCAGTCTGCAACATGATGTGTTGGGCTTGCATTTTGTCAGCTCTGGAAGAAATCCATGAGTCTCTGCTCCCACCCATCCAGACATACCTTCAATTACAGGCCATGGGGGGAATGGACATGAAAAAAAAGGATACTTCCCACCATTACACCTATTCCTGTCATATTGTTGCAGCTCTGTTTCTGGAGATGGAAGCCATCAAATAAGCACACTTCACTACCCTGATTTTAACCAAAGGGCTGTCTCTAACCTAATAATCTTGAACCCTTAATGACCATAAAATTCAACTGAAAACCAACAGGCTGCAAGCTTTCTTCCTCCTATGCCCCATTGTCTCTCAGGAAAGGATTCAGCCTTTTCCTATTTCTGCACAAATCAAGAAAGCCTCTGAAACCTCTTACACACACTATAGCAGTTGTATCTCAAACATTAACAGCCTCCAGATTAAAAGTCCTTGTAAGGCAAAACGGGTGAAAAGGGGGAGAATCCCAGTGCACAAGGTGCAGCTGAAAAATTAACAAACAGCTTTGAAAGTGGCAGGGCAAATCTGCCGCACTGACGCGGCGCTAGTGAGCAGCACACACATAATAAATTGGGGATTCCCCGTGTCAGGGCCGGCTCCGAGCATGAATTGCAGAGTTCCAGGGAGGATCAATAACTGTCAGAAGGAGAAGAAAGTGAGCACTAAATTCGCTCGCCTTTCATCTTCAACAAATGGAACAGAAAATCTGATGGATGACAGAACCTTTCGTTTCTATAGCGTTCTTGTTGAACTAAAGACTAGTGACATTGAGATGATTTTCGACATGCGCTTCTGTAGATCCAGAAGCAATTATAAAAATAAAAATAAAAGAATTTCGTTACAAAGAAGCCCCCAAACTAAAAGCAGTGATTCAGAAGGGCAGGGTAAAGAAAAAATATTAATGAAAGCCCGTGCCAGTGGTCAGCCCTTAGCATGTGAGAGTGCAGAGTTTTGGAAGCATGGAGTACATTAAACACAACACACCCCTTGCCTCCCCCATAATTAAGTTAGAGATGTGAGAGCAAAAGCAATAGAGGCTGTCTGTTTAGTTTCTCTGCTTGGCAGGGCACCACACACACATGCACACAATTTCTCCTCTCCTCCATTTGTGAAAGGAGGTGGGGGGGGGAATAAAAAGCCCAAATGAGCAGATAAACAAAAAATCCAAAGCAAACAACAAAAAAATTCCCAGATTTCAAAGAAGGAACATGCTACTGCTCAAAGAAATGCCAAAATATCTTCTCCATCCCTTTATTCTACTGTAGACAGTCACTCAACCCATCAGGAAAATTATATTAAAAAAATAACAACAGCAGCAGAAAGGAGACAGGACCTTTTGTACAATCCAGCTGGCTTCTGTACCTTGACTTTCATATCAGATATTTATTTTGGCATGTGGGTGGTGGGGGAAGGGGAAACATCTCTGGACACCATATGACATCCTCCACTGTGGTGTAACAGTTCAGAGCACAGAGGTGCATCCCTGACTGTCACCCGTGAATGCTGAACGCGCCATGTGACAATGCACAATGCCTTTGACCCGGAGAGTGTCATACAAACAAGACACCGGGCAAGGTGCAGGGGAAGTCCCACAAAATAACGCGTGATCCATCTTCAACCTGATGGTCTGGATTCAGCCAAAGAGGTGGCATTGCCCAAAGCCACTGCAGGCGGGTTTGGGACAAAAATGCTCTCTTGGAGTTTGCTGGGTAGGCTACCGGGGTCCTCCACCACTGCAATAAGGTATTTGCAGAGGACGTGTCACCAAAGCCAGCTCAGAAGAGCCGTATTTCCACCACTGAAATGGAAAATTAAAAGCCTGCAAAACAAATACAGTGACTCAACTGGGTATAAGGGCTTGGTGTGAAGTTCAGAAATTGGTCTATGCATGCTAATTTCACCTAAAAGTGTGTGTGTGAGAAGGTTATTCCTGCTTTCTCAGTGGAATGAAGACATTAAATGGCGAGCTCTGAGGCGCTGCACTAGCTGATGGCAGAGCTGGCAATAAAAAAATAAAAAGAAAAAACAAGCCACGACCCTTGTATTTTAATCCAAACAGACCACGCCACACAAAACCAAGATTAGCTGGGGCTCTCTGGTATCACCCACTGCCTACCACAGACTCATTGTCCTCGCAGCTCCCCGGCTCCGCACCACGCCCTGTGGTTTCCCACTGACGCACGGGCATTCCTGCCGATCCCCGGCCTGCAGCCCCATCCCGCCCGGCAGCCACCCTCTGGCTCTGCTTTTTGGGAGACCAAGGACACTGACAGCCTCCTCTGGAACCTCAACAGTTTCCCCTGTATGTTCCTCCAGCCCAGTTTCATTCACTTCTTTTAGAAGAGCAAGATTGTACATAGCCAGAGCCAGTTTAACTGCTGGGCATGTAGGAAAATAATTCAGATGTTGCCCATTCAAACCCACTCTAAGAGAGTATCGGAAATGATCCATCTGAAAACCTGCATCACCTAACAGAGGGAAAGAGCTGCCTGACATCCCCACTGAATAATCTGGTCGTTTCGGTATCTCAATCAGATTGTGGTTTGAGAGACGAGGCCTCGTCTCCATATGAAAAAGATAAATCAAACTAGAATACACAAATGCATTTTTAAATGAGAGTATCTATTCTAGATCAAATACAGATGCAGAACCCACAACTTCAGACTAACAGCATCCTCCCAATTTAATCTACTTTGAAAGCAAATTACTCTGTACTAGGCAGAGGCACTCTTGTTCTCCAACAAAAGCATCCTCACACATGAAGTAGCTCCTCCAGAGCAATCCCCTGTGTAGATGAGGCATTGTTTCTCACAGATAGGAGCCTCTCACTGTGCCTTCTCTCCCTAAAAGCTGTAAAAAAGTTGCTGTTACTAAAGAACTGCTTTGCTTCACCATATGCTTCTCAGGGACAGGTTACACAGCTCTTCACAGCCTGCCCAGCACGACGAGATGCCACCATTAGATGAATAGCATTTTAGACCGAACTTTTCTCCACTGAAGGCAACTTTTCTGTCTCTTGGAAGGATCTGCAAAATATCCTCTAAGTCCATGTTAAAATATAAACAGAAGCAATCAGCATTGTCTCCAAAGCGGGGTCTCTGTGCACGTTGCCAAAGACTTTGCACGAAGTTTCCACGCTCGACAAGGAGCATCTCTTGAGGGCAACGCACTCCAGCTGATTGCACAATGACAGCAAGTGCCAGAAAAACTCCAAGTCTAATCTGAGATCTGACACTGACTTGTTGTGTGGGCTTGGGCAAACCACTTAACCTCTTCACATCTCAGCTTTTCTGCCCATAAATGAGGGTAATAATAAAGAGCTCCCTCTTCCCCCAGGGGCTGATAGGGAGCCTTGGGTTTTTATGGCACTTTGGAAACACGAAGTGCTACGTAAGTGCGAAGTACCATTATCTAGAACTTCCACCATCACCTCAACATGCAAGTGCAGCAGATGCTGGTGAGAAGTGGCCTGCAGGGAAGACTCCAGACAAACTGAACATACATGTTTACCCTGAAGTTTCACCGGGAGGACATTAAAGCAGCAAAAGTGGGATTTAAAAGTCCTTTCCTCCCTCCTCTCAGAAACAGGTGCAATTTCTAGTACAAGAGGTACCCAGTGCAAGGGCAGTGTGGGTGCAGAGCTGTACAGCAGTAATTCACCCTTTCAGAGAGGTACAGCTCTCCTACTTCAGTGACCATATCTCAGATCTGTGGCAGCTCTCAATCACACCTCCAAACACCCAAACAGAACAACAGGAGCATTTCTCTAAGCCCTTCACTGAACCACCACCACCACACCTGTATCTCACCAGGCTGAGTCAATCCTCACAGGTGAAGCACACCAACAAGAACCATCCAAACCTTTACAGCACCCAGCTCGTGCTCATTCCAGAAGGCAGGCAAACAACATCCAACTCTTACAAAGTGTGAGTTAGCCTATTTCTTGCTTTGCTAGTTTCCCAAACTCCACAAGCAGGACTCAGGTCCTGTAAGGTGAAGGGACGTGAGAGCACATGATGCCCAAGCACCATGGGCTTGTCCAGGCACATCTGAGAGCAAGAGTGGCAGACAAAGCGGAGCTCGTGACCTGCTGATCACACTTCACCAAAACCTTAATAACAAACCAACGAGAAAGATGCTGTTGATCTCGGACATTTGAGCTGCCTTGAGTGTGCCCTGAAGGATTACAGACACCACACACGGCTACAAAGAGCTTTTTCTCCTCAGCGTCCCCCTATCGTCCCACCTACCAGTTCATCTAAAGTAGAGAATTAACTACTTGCTAATTGGGATGTCTAGGAAAAGGTGGCCCTGAAAACTATTGTGGCAACTAAACAGACACATAAATGGGCTGTCCAACTGTATAGCAGACATCTTGTGAACATGTTCTGCAATGGCACCAAAAATAGCATTGTTTCACCTGGAACAGCAGTAAGTCTCTCTAGGAGATGGGGAGGACCAGAGAAGCAGAGATCTCTTGTAAACTGTTATTATCAGTAATGAGTTTACTTTCAAATCAAAGTTGACTGTTATTCATGACTAGAAAGGGGTGGAAATTTCAAAATCATCCTAAGAAAATACTTCAAAATACTTATTTCTTTCCTTCTGTGTTTATAACACACAAAAAACAGGGCAACCTGAGCTAGATCAGCATTACACTGTGCTCTGTAACAAAGAAGAGAAACTCATTAAGTGACAAAGCTAATTCCTTTCTGTGACTACACCAGCAAATTAATTCAGTGGTAAGGACACTTGCCAAGACAGGGATTTTTATGCAAGTACTGGAGAATCTTCATGGAAAATAAACTTTTATTAATTAAAGAGTATCACCCCCTGCTCAACCCAGGGGACGGAAACGTATCACATGTTCCCTGTCTCTGCTCGGAGGAGCCCCAACACCAGCCAGCTCAGGAACTGCTTATGGATGATCTCCAAGGCAAAATGCTGAGACTTGTGCATGAGTAACAAACAAAGTTCCACGAAAAATCACGATCTCTTCAGTGATCCTTCACTAACAGGAAGAGCAATTCATTTTGCTGCACGAATGATTAATTATAAATTATTAAATCCAGCTCTACTCAGGATACTTACCCAGGGAAGCAACTGCTCCAACATGTCAACAACTTTTGTTTTCTAAATCTCTGAAATCCGTATCAATTCAAAACACATATGGAGCCAGATTTTCCATAGATGATCTGTTTGTCTTTAGTGCTATCTCCAGTCCTGGCCAGACTCTAGGAGGGACAGCAACTTACTCTCCCTGCTCCGGCCTTCGGAGACAGCCTGTTACAAACAGGACACTGCCATTATTTTTATCCTGTTCTCTCTCTCTCATCCATGTGAACCACACAGGAAACCACATCTGGAGAGCAACAGCTTACTCTCCCCGTCTTTATCACACAGGAGAGCGTATCTCCCAGGCAGGAATCAGGGGAGCAGCCTGCCCAGGAGCACAAGTTTTGCTGCGTTACCGCGTGCAGCAGTCATGGAGGAGGCAATTTCCTGCCCAGCAGGAAGGCGGCGGAGAGCCCTGGGCTGCTCCCGGCCTCCCCACTGCCTGCCAGCAGCAGGCAGGGGCTGGGGAAGGACAAATGTGAAAGCAGGAGAAAGTGTGGGGCTGCAAACATGCATCCGAACACAAAGCAGCCGGAGGATGCAGGGATACAAAAATGGGATACATTATTATTCCATAAATTAAGTTAAAGCAACCTCAGCACATCCCAGACCTTTAATACTGGGCTGCTGCACACCAAGCAAATTGGCTTCCAGCCTGCAAAATGTTTCAACTTCACTCAACTGAGACAAGACCCACATTTTATTAAAAGAGGTTTATCTTCCTGCAAATAAACCTCAACAGCTTTTGCACCCTGAAGAAGCAACTTTGGTTTGTGTCTCGCCCTCCTGCCCCCTGCCCACAACAAAACACACATTCAAAACCTGATGAGTAAAGAATTACCAGTTACAGCTTTCTGGACCTTGCCCATGTCGGGCTGGTATGCAACAGGTTTCAATGTTTGTTTTTATAATAAATAAAGCAAAAGTATGATGAGACAACTAAGCTCCTCGCCTCTCCTCTCCCTTCTTTGAAGATAGTTTTTTATTTTGAGACTTAAGCAAAACTACAGAGTGGTTAATAAAATAAAGGGCATTCCCAATCTCACATTTCAGCCTGTTCCAAATAATCTAGACAGCCTTAAAATACCCAGCTCGCCTGTCAGCCATTTAATGAAGAAATACTAATTAAAAAAAAAAAATGTAACACACACACTTTCCCTACTCCTTAGATATCTACTGGTCTGCCCCATGATCCCATTTTTCCTGGTAAAAAGCAAAAAAATAAGAGGCAGAAAAAAATCCCCAAAACTCACATTTCCAAGCAAGGAGCAAAACCTAAATAACATTTTTAAAGTGTAAAGCCCAACTTCAGAAGCAGACAAGTATGCACAGAACAGTGTGACCTTCTCTTATCACCCACTGACATGCGTAATCATTTCCAAATTAAAAAATGCTCTTTTCTGCCACTTCTTCATTCTGCAAACACCTCCAGCTCCTGCATGGCCGGTAAAGAGTTAAATCTCCCACTATCCCCTGCTGCCTGCGAAAAATCACTGAAACAATTGAGACATTGTCCAGTGAACAAGACTCCCAGGGACTGACATTTTTGTTTATGTCCCAGTTCTCAGCCTGTCAATTTTCACTCCCAATGTTAAAAGCCCGGCTTGCCCCAATACAGTCTGCCCTCTTCTGAAAAGGCTCCACTTCATTTATTTTATTAAAGCTATGGTGTGTTTATGATTCAGAGCTCTGCCCATCTGAGGACCTGTTGATCCCATCCCCCTGCCTTCCTCCCTGCCCTGCAACAGCGACTTCCTAACTCTGAGGAGGCTTTGCAATGCCTTTTGCAGAGCCATTGCCCAGGAAAATAACTGTGCTTAGGTTTAACACCAGTGTCCACATTTTTCCTGGACTGTGAAATATGTATTACTGTACTCCAGTCCCCTAAAATAGCCTTTCATTATTAACCAGGGTAGGGTAGAGGGGAAGGGAGTTGGATACTAAGCCAGTGGCAGGAACCTTAAAAATAAAATAAATTTTAAAAACAAAATGAAACAAACAAACAAAAAAAAAACCCCGAAAAAACCCCAAACCACGCACACCCACTCTCACTACCCAGCAGCAAACTACAAAATACATGTAATGGAGTAAAACAAACATCGTGGAGCAAAGCAGCATTTTCTCGACTGCTTCACGGCTGCATTTCCTGCCTGCGTTTTCATAATGACCGGAGAGCGTCAGGCCCAAAATACATCCCTCTCCTTCACCCCTGCCGTCCTCTCCCCCCATTCCCAGCACTTTTTTTTTTCCCTTCGTTACGCTCTCAATACTTTATCTCCATGAAAAGCACACACAGCGGTCACCAGCGTTTCCTGTTTGCCGAGTGTGCTTTAACTATATCACACCCTCGGCTGCTGCGCTGGAATGCACAGCATATGGCATTGTGAAAGGGTTTACTGTCGAATAATGGCAGCAATGCAGTCCTGCTGGTTTATATCAAACCCTGTCACTCTCTTCACGGAGGTCTCTCTCGTGCTTTCCGAGAGGCGAGGTAAAACACACACACACACACACAGACACACACACACACAACTTCAAGTCTCATGTAAGAACTCGGCAGACCCTGCCTGAATCAAGACCTGCAAACTCAAGGCAAGGCAGATTGCAACTTACGCAGAGGTAACTTGCGATTTGTTTCAAATCTTAGTCCCCCTAATGGAACCTTTTACAGGTAATCAAAAGGGCTGTTCAAAATTTTTGAGCTCCTCGTTGCAATTCCTGTGGGCACAGCCAGCACGGGCTGCAGGACGGCTACGTGCCTGAGCCCCTCTTCTCCAGAGCGGCTGCACTGTCAGCCTGAGCAACTCCCTGAGCTCTATCCCAAAGTGCAGCTTCACCTTCCCTGCTTTCAAAAATCAGCACTGATGAATTTGGTTATGAAAACATCCACGTGAAAGGCAAACATACACCATCACCTTTCACTTTGGGTCAAAGTTTCAAAACTGCGTTTTCATTTAATTGCTCACAGCTTTATTTTTGTTTCTATTGGTTTTTTTTAAAGCAACTTTGGAAGAAAAATACATCAAAATAAATAAATAAATAAATAGATAAATAGATAAAGTGCTGCTTCCAACTGCAGTCAGGTTTAGCTAAGATGCTCACAAAGGTTATACTTCAAAGTGCTTTTTGTGCAGATCTTGAATTGCCTTCCCATGCCCGGATGCATTCGGCCAGCAGATGCTGAAACGAGTAGCAATACTTTTAAAGCCCATTGAAATGCATCCATCCACCCTCTCTTCATAAAAGGAAGCCTTACTTAACAGGCATTTATTATTGCTGAACTAGGGTTGAAAGTTCACTGTCCTTATAGACCAAAATTATCAAGATTTCTGAGTTTGCAGCCCACGTTAAAGTCCTAATGAGCTATTGTACCCACTCACTGCTATTAACTCTTTGATGTCAGGAACCCATGATGCTCTTTTAAATGTCTCACAGAAGTCCAAGGGAAAAAGTGCAAAGCTCACCTGTGCTGAAGAACAGGTGAGCAACCAGGGGTTTTTTTTTTGCCTTCAGTCCCCTGCAGCAAAATATGCAAAGACAACTACAGCGTTAAATATGCATGTCAAAGACAGGCTAGCCTACCAGTTTGGACTGTGAACTCAGACTCAGGGGAGCTGTACATTGCTTCCAGCTTTGCCATGATCTGATATGCAGAACACGTTACCTTTCTGGGAAAGGGACGTGAGCATACGGTGCCCGTCACACCACACACGTACAGCAACCCAACCACTGCTGTGCCTTGCACTGCACAGCCCCATCTCCCCTGGATCTGGGCAATCTGAGGCAGTGACAACAATTGCTTTTCTGACAGTAGCTTGCCTATTAGATCTTCCTAAATACAGATAATAACAAAGTGATAGCGAAATTACTTTGTACCAAGAGCTTTGACCTGCTCCTTACACAATCACATCAGTGAAACTGTGTCCACAGGGAGAAGTCAGTATCACGCTTGAATGGCACTTGGGAAGAGAAGGGTACCTAAACCTCCAACCCCAGACTATGGCACCCAATCCCAACCACCAGTGAATGGAGTAGGATGATGCTTTAATTCAAGAGTCACAAGCCCAGCTGGGCACCAGGAGTGGAGCAGCTCAGTTGGTCAGACGAGGACACGGCACCAGCTCTTCGCCGTTCTCCTCTCCCACCAGCGCTGGGACTGCTCCCTCACACTTTCTCACTGTTTAATCATCCCCCAGATTTCTCAGAGCAGTGGCCTGAGGTGGCCAAACGACTGTCTACGCAGGAATGGAGCTCAACAGCCCATCTCTGGTGGGAGCGGACGCTCCCTGGCCGTGCCCCGGGCATGACGAGCGGAACAAGTTACTGCAGGGTGAGCCCCAGCCAGGTCTTACAGCACCTCTGCAACTGCCCGGCCACACGCCCAGCTCCGGACACCTCCAGTCCAAAGGGCAGGTGCTACATCACATTTACCCCTCGGGCAGCAATTGTGGAGCAACCAGCGTGCTTCAGATTCACAGCAGAGCTTATCCCAAAGTAACCCGTCTTGGACATCACAAGCCCTTTAATGGGGAGCAGGTTATTTCATGTCCAGTAAACAACTTCCCTCCAAAGAGCTGGACGTGCCTGAAAAGCATCGAGATGGGGAGTCAACGTGGAGCAGTTATGGCTTTAGCAATTCAAACCCTTGCTTGCTTCATATTAATTAACCACCAAGACATGCCCAACATGCAGTGACAGAAGTTCTGCCGCCAGGGAAAACTTCACTGCAGACATTTGGGGTTTTCTAATGAAATGGCTTCCATGCAGCTGCTTGGCAGGAGAAGCATTCACAGCCATAAGCACACACTAACTCTGGAGGCTTTCAGGTCCCTTCCTTCTGCCTTCCTCCATAAAACATCATTGCCTTATTACAGGGCAGTCACATGCCCACAACACTCAATACTGACATTGCAGAGCTTAGCAGGCATGAATGGAGCAAAATTTAGTTGTTTTGTCTTTCATATCCCAGACACTATCCTTCCAGCCAGAGGAGGACGCCATGGACAGATTTCGTCCATTTACCAGGGGGCAGACAAGCAACAAGAGACCAAAACCCTTCTTCAGCTTATCTCCTACTACTCCTACAGCCCTGAGAAGAAATACGTGAGCACAAGGACAAGCTCCTGAGGAGAAGGGTTTGGGTCATGCTATTCCTTCTCTCTGTCTTTCTCTTCTCAGTACTAGCTAGCTGGGGGACAGGCAGAGGACACAATCATCACTTAAAAGGGGGCTTTATTTAATAGAAATGCTCATTTCCAGCGTCCCAACTCAGAAAAGCATCACTACACAAGATGATACTTTGAGCACATGCTTAAGTGTTGTCCTGAACACCGATGGACATCAACGCATGTTTAATGATTTCTTGAATCCAGGCCTAAAAAGTAAAAAAAGGAAGGGGAAGCTTGTTTCCACAGTAATAGTAGTTGAGAAGTCTTTGAGTCGTGCCAACAGGAAAAATGCATGTTAGAGAACTGCTCGCCTCTCCTAGGAAACTAGCACAGACCCACCTCCTTCTGCAGGCCTGCACTGCAGAGCCCAGGGACAGCATCAGGTCCTTAATCTGCACCAAGAAGGTAGAATTATAAAAGCAAAAAAAAAACCAAAACAAAACAAAAAAAACCCAAGAAAACAAACAAAAAGCCCAAAACAACAAACCCAAACCAAATCCCAAACCCAAAGATTTGGTTACGTCTTACTTCCATCAGGGAGACTAGTCAGAAAGCATCTTTCCTCTTGAATACACACAAACATATAAGCTCAAACCATATGTACCACAACATGCTACCAGCCTATCCCTTATTTTGCACAAAACATTCCTACAGATGGGAGCCTGGGTGCATGGCTACTGCCTCCAAGGTAGAGGAAGGACTGGTCCAGCTCCCCTAAACTTACTCATTCCAAGAGATGAGGCATAAGGTACATATGACACAAGGACCTAAATAACACCAAAAGTAGCTTTCCTCTAAGAATTTGAAGTTTAGATTTCAAAAACTACTTCAATTTTTTTTTTTTCTTTCCTGTGGGGCTTTTTTGCTTGCCTCTAATATCCAGATGTGGAAATCATCAGTTTTTCAAAACCAACATGGGAAAGTTACTTAACATCTGTTCTGGCCACACCAGTGAAACAGAGGAGTGAGCAACACTTCCCCACCTCAGGAAGGTGCTGAATGACTTTACTTACAGGTATCTATCAGATACAAGCAAACCTTCAAGGCAAGCTCCCCTGGAACCAGACCCCTGCCACCAGCCCACTGTGTATCCAAAACCAAGGTCTGTTTGACAACAATTTCTAGCTGCCTTTTGTGAAAATAGGCACAGAACACTGCTTGGGGAGAGATTAGGAGTAGGAGGTTGTTTTACAAAGGCATCACTCCTTGTTATTTGTAACATCTCTAACTCCCCCAAAGGCTTCCCAAGATGGGTCTGCCCCTTACCAAACAGATCTGCATAGGGCAGAGCAGAAAGCATCCTTCCTTCTCTTTATGCAGTGGCTTATAAGGCAGCTCCAGTTTCTTCTATAGGAGAGAAGAGAGATTTCTATACAGTCCAGAAAGTAAAGTATCCCATGCACAATCTAATCCCAAACCACATGAACTGGTGAGAAAAGCAATAATCCTGGACTTGAGTAATTTGGCAAACAAATGGTCCTGAGCCCAGCAATGCCAGCTTCCTTCCTTTCTTTTTAATGAAAAATACGTGCTGTTGACTTTACTACAGCACCTGGACACAGTACACAGACCTTGTTTAGACAGAACATAGGCAGTTCCCACTCAAGTGGGCTCATCTGCACAGGAAAGTTTTTGTGCTTAAGTGTGAATTGAAAAATGCAGAACAACTATTTCGAATTATCTTTCTGTGTGGACACTGTTATTCAGCACTAAGAGTTTCTTTGTGAGATTTAGCTTAATCCGTTTCCAAAGCGGATTAAGCTAAACCACACAAAGGACCTCTTACTGCTGAGTAAGAGTGGCCGCATGGAGAGATAATGAGGAATAGTTATTCTGAGACAGCTACTTCGGCTGCGTATTTGGGCTTTTCCACTCCGCGCCTACAAGCCCAAAGCTGTACTGGAGAGGGAAGACTGTGCTCCTAGAAACCTGGGAAAAACTAAGTGCCAGGGCCATATCATACCCATTAAATCTTCTGCTCTACACATGATGGCTGCTCCTGCTCCAGTCGGCACGGGCTCTGCCTCCAGAGGAGGCTGCATTATTCAGTACCTACTTCTCTAAGCTCCAGATTGAATCCAGCCACAAACTTCAGCTGCAGACGGGGCGCGCGGGGAGGAGGACCTGCGGCAAGTGGCCCTGCCAAGTCTGCCACCCTCAGTACACATCAACTTTGATCTGACAGGCTCACCCATCTGGCTCTCCAGCATCACCCGGCGCTGCTGCGGCTCCTCGCCCGCTGCCAAGGCCGAGCTGCTGCTGCTGCAGCCCTCACACCCGCCCGGGGCTCTGGGGAGGGACCGTCTGCGTCCTCTCTATTTCGCCTGGCACAACCAGAGAGCTCATAGCCTGCTGATATTTAATTGTAGGCCCACACAAGTCCCTAGAAGTTCATTTAGCATGCATGCTCCAGCATAACAAACTGTCACGTGACTGAATCCAAAATGCAGCTTGAGCTCCTCTGTGCTGAAATACTCTCCTAAACCATCTTCCCACTAGGTTTCTAACTTACAATGTTGCTCACTGCAGGTTTATTGTATCCCAGACTTGCTAGTCAAAAAGGGCCAGAATTTAGGTATCCTATTTGTGTCACATTCAGAACACAGGTGGCATTTTATAAACAAAAGATACAAGAGGGAATCCTGCAGTAGATGCACCACCAACCACACTGAAGGCAGCACAGCTACATCTTTCTTAAAGATCTCTGATAAGCAAGCTTTTGTCTCGTTTCCCCTTCACCCAGAGAGTTTCAATACTCTGATATGTCCCTTTGGTGTGCCACGGCAAACCAAAACGCCAAATCTCAGGGCTCCAACTCAGGTGCAAGACTGCACAGCCCCTTCAGGAAACCAAAGCTGATGCTGGCTCACTGCAATATCCTGGGCTATAAACCTGCTGCTTCAGGAGGACCTGCTGAGCGGTCCCCACTAATGTCAGAGCAGCCTGGCCCTGCCGGGGAGTGCTGCAGACGTCCATCACAAGGCAAGCCACCCCAGCACTCACCAGCCAGAGCCTCTGCCAGCACCAAGGACCAGGTTCTCCCAAAGTCAAACCAGATGATTCACAAGAAGTAGATGCTCAACAGATTAGGGTTTGATCGTGCTGAGCATAACATAACACTTCTAAATCAGCTGCCTTCTCCTGGAGCAACGTTTAGGGTTGCTAACTCCCACAATTTTACAGCCAGTCTAGCAATACTTGCTACTTTTCAAGGCGTGGTAGCCTTGAAGTCAAGTGTTTAGGGAAGAACCTCAGCCTCCGCTTACAACACACAGCAAGCTCACAAACTGCTGTAGAGAAAACTTTGAGATTGAGCAGAGTATACCCTGCAGGCTCAGGAAACAGAACAAATAAAGAGAATACAAAATGAATTATTTAAGAAACAGAAAACAAACAAAAACAACACACAAAACCCCCCCGCAAATCCTCATGATCTTTTGAGGCCTGACTCATGATCCTAGAACAATTGGGGTTGGCAGTACTATACATTTTACAGCATTTATTCACAGCTGAAATATCTCAGCATCCAAATACTTCAGAGTTCTTGGAGCTACTCATAGATCTCCTGACTACAACCAAGCGTGACAATTCATCCCAGCTGCCAATCCAGCCCCAAGGTGTCTTCTGAAGGTGCTTTAGTGCTGACTGATGTTTGCAGAAGCATTAAATTCCTGCGCACTTCACAGTAAGAGGTACAAGCCTGCACATTTCCCCAGTCTCAGCGTTAGAGCAGAGGAGTTACCTCCAGTACTGAGACGAGGGCTGTCGAGGACGGACATTGTGCTACAGAGCAAACACAAGGGCATGAAGCAGCCCCCTAAAGTCTCAACTATTTTGCAAACATATCGAATTACCAAGTGAGTTATTTTCAAGGAGCCCACATTTCTTCTGAGCTCTACACACAAACCGAGCCCTAAGTTTCCATTCATATTTAATGGGTACTGAATATAATGGGTGTGCTTTATAGGAATCCATCCAAAACAATTTTATTGGGCTGCCGGTAGGTGAATTCTATACTTAGCCCTAAACATTCTGGTTTGTACACAAATTTTTTTTAAACACAATCCTCTCCAACAAAAAAAATCAAAAGGAATTAGTGGTGCAAGATTCAGCCACAAAATTCTCAGCAAGTTTAATTTGTTCTGTGGCTTAATTCCAAGAAGCTCCAAAAATTCAGGACAAGATGTTTGCACACTTTTTGGGCATGTATTAATGAAACATTTTATTTACTTTGCAACTGCCAGAGCAATTAGCCAAATAAAGTATAGAGCATTTAAAGACAAGAGAGTCACTAAAGGAGCTTTCCAATTAAGTCTGCATGGGTATTTTTGCAGTGTGAGTCTCAGGGACCTCTGTGTTGGGTCCATGCCCCAAGGTGTGATCTAGCAGCCTTCAGGGACTGACTGGGCACCAGTACAGCTCAGACACAGACCTCTCCTCCTGCCAACGTGCCCCTCTCAATACCAGCAGCTGACATCATCAATGCCCACCCAAATCCTTCCCCCACAACACCCCCGTGTTCCTGGTCACCACCCTCTAGGGAGGGAAGAAGGTCCTATCAGGGATGCACGCAGCCTGGAAACCAAGAACATCTCAAGAGGTTACTCGAGAGGAAGAACAGTCTCTCTATAACAAAACATTAAAGACAAATAAAGCAAGAGCTTTAAAAGCCCCCTTGGAGCACTGTGAGTGGACATTACAAGATTATGGTTCCAGATGGCTCCACACATACAGAACAGCACACACGTCTGGATGCAACCCACTTCTGGCCTGTCTGAAGTGACACTGTAGGTCCATTTTAAAATCTGGCTAAGATAAACTTTACTTGCAAGTATTTGTTTTTTCTTTCAAAATGCAGAAGTACAAACCACATAAGACAAAAAAATTAGGGAACAGACAGGGTAGACTGTGCAGCTTCAACTCCAGCCACTCTGGGAAAAAACTCCTGATCTCTCCACACCACCCAAAGGTCCCAGATGCCTGCTGTCCGTGCACATCAAAGATGCTGAGAACAGTCAGTGCATTTCAGATGGTTTTGCCTTCAGTTTTGCTTGCCGTATTATGTTTTGAAAAAACATTTTTGCTTTCTTAAAAAAGAAAAAATTAGATACACTACTGCACAGTGATTCTTTGCTCTTGGTGATTCAGTCTACTCTATGGCTGTGTTTCTTACATATTAGGCCAAAAAGGACTGGAAGTCCTCCTCCCGAGGTAACGCTGACATTTACTGCAAAATGCAGGAGTTTTTTAAACTTTTACCTGTTTTATAAGGAATATATTGTACCAAGCCACCATCATTTTGGGTTCTGAATGTGTTTGCCTGGTACAAAGGAGGCTAAGAGCAAGCCTTTGTACAGCCTGCAGAAGACAGGACCCCAGGACCAGTCTTTCACCCACACTCCTGCCCAAAACAAGGTATGGCTGAATCAGAGTATTTACTTTGCAGAGAACAGGGAAGAACAGCACTGGTTTTCTCCTTAAGGTTGTAGGAATGCACATAGATAAAAGAAGGTTTTAAAGGAGCTTGCTTTCTGCAGCAAGCAGATTTCAGAGATCCTTGCACAGACATACCTTGGTCATTTCCACTTGCCTGTTTAGACTGCAACAGAAAATGTTCATGTGAGCATCCCACTCCTACAGCACCCATCTCTCATCCTTATCACCCTGCTGGCAGCACATGTGGATCAGATCAGGTGCATGCTGACCATGGGATTTCAGGACAACTAGCACCCTACCCCCTGAGAGCAAGGCACTCATTCAGGGTTTGCTTTACATCCAAGATTTCCTGCTAAAACTGTTTTACAAAGTTTTAATACCATCAGTGAAATCAAAGGTCAAAAAAAAAGAGGAGAAATAACCATAAAAACACTTTAAAAAAAACCCAGCCTCATAATAGCATTATCTGTAGACTGAATTCAAAATTTTGACCTATCATGCTTAATAGTGTACTATTAAATCAATTTTTCCCCCAGTTTTCTTTCACCTTTGGACACAGAGAAGCAGCATGACTGTGCCAGAGCAGGATGCAAAAAGTCTTACCAGATGAATGAAGCACCTAAATGTAAATAAATGCATTGGTCTTAAATGGAGCCTCATGCTGTACCCTCCTCAAGACATACTGAACACAATTTCAGTTTAATATTCTGTTTCTCATTATGGGCCTTGGAGACTCTCTCAAGCACCATGAAAAAGCAGTATTAACCCAGCCCTCAGCACTGGGGGCAGCAATCCAGCCAAATTATTCATGCTGATCTTTAGCTTCAATTTTTGTAGTCTTAACTTAATGTTCTTAAACAAATCTGAAAGGAGGACGGCTGACAAATAGTACAGATTTTACTTAAGACATTATAGACAGCCATGTTATGCAGCCTCAAGTCATTAAGCTGAACTCCTAGGGGGAGTTTCATTGGAGCTGGGAGTAAAGGCTGCAGCCCTGACACAGAGCTTGTGGCTGTCAGAGCCAAGCACTGAGAAGAAAGAACATTTTAAGGGGGGAGGGGGGAAGGAAGGAAAAAAAATGGGGCAAAAATAAAGAGAAAAACAAAAGAAAGAAAAAAAAGAAGGGGGAAAAAATACCCCAAGCCCCCACACTCTCCTTTCCTCTCTTTGTAATCCAGCTATGAAGATTAGCCTCAAATCCTGATCTCAGAGATAGGGGAAAGATAAGAAGTGATTTGCAGGTGTTAGCTTTTTCCTACAGATCTTCAGGGCAGCCCAACTGATTTAAAGATGAAAAACTGGCATAGGTACACTTGAGGGGTAGACAAGACACAGCAACGGGGGTAGAGTTTCTATCCCTACACATTACACTCACACAGAAACATCAGCGTGCCCATGAAATACCCATCACTGTTCCACAAAGAGATTAAATGTGTTTTCACAAATGCAGAAGCCGGTGCAGAGCCCCGTGCAAGAGTAGCCAGGTCCCAGGTGCTGTGAGCAGGCACAGCAGCAACAACGGGGACACCAGAGATGCCTGACACATCCCAGGCCAACTGGCATCTGCAGCCACTTCATCTCCCTCGAATGCCATTACCCACTCTTAACTTTATTTACCAAAAAATAAGACCATTTTCACTCCACAAAATTAATGTGGCTTGGGGTCGGTGCCAGGAAAAAGGGTGGAAAAAGTTGCCCCTTATTTATATATTTTAACAGAACAAAGCAAAACAGTTTGCTGCTAGAAATAAACATTAAACCTTGCAGAACCTTCCCCCCTCCCAAAAACCCACTGCTCTCGCCCTCACTCCCTCCTCCGCCTCCTCTCCCTCCAACATTGTAAGTAGCACAAAAGATCACATTACAAATGCCAGCTGTGGCTCTTTCGGAAGGTGGCCTCCATCTCGGAGGTAGTATATGTTCCTCATGGCCTAAGTGGTTGCTATGGTAAATATGCTTTTTATTGAATAGCAGAGTGAAACAGCTTTTAAAGAGACCCATAAGAATCCCATAAATGGTCAAAACACAAGGCAGATAAACCTCAGCCTCCCTGGAAGCAGGTTTCACTTCATTTTCCAAAATGATTGTGATTTTTGAACCCTTTTTGTCTATTTTGTTGGCCACTTGTCTCCACCTTGCCCACACCTGGGTGGAAGGGCTGGAGAGGGCTGGGGGAGCCAGGACCCCAACCCTTTGGGTTTTAAAGGCAAGTGTCCACTCTCCTGCACAGCAGGAGGCTTAGGGACAGAGGATGCTCAGCACTGGGAAGCTCAGGTGATCCCAGCCAAACTCATCCTGCCCTCCCAGGCTGGACCCAGACAAGAGAAGCTTCCTGCTCCCTCTTCATCACCTCCTGCGAGCCTGACACCACTCCACCACAGCAGCCCAGAGCCCCGGGAACGTTCCCATACCCTGTGTCAGTCCTCTAGCACAGCAGGAAAAAAAAAAAAAAGAATTAAAAAAGGAAACTTTGTCTAGTTCATTTCTTATTAAAAGTAAGATGATGGCAGGTTTTGATGACTGTAGATTTCTGAATAACCAGCCACACATCTTTCCTCTGATCTCTTCCTCCAGTGACAGCCCAAGTGGGCAGGAAGGAAAAGTAAAGTCATTCTAAAAAAGTAAAGCAGCCAGCACTAGATATCAGCTGGGCAAATACCAGTCTTGTTCCAATTGCTCTCTGATGGATTGAGGGATGGTTGAGAAGCCGTGGATTGTAAGAGATGGGAAACCTTTTTTTCTTTTTAAATAAAGAACTATAACACCCAGCAAAGCGCTGACAATTCTCAATTTAAGGAGACAACCACAGGGAAAAAAAGTTCCTCAGAATGTTTAGTATGATTTGAGATTTCTAGTGAAACCAATGCGTGCCTCGAATTATCGACCAGCTATGTCAGCTTTAGGCTACTGAGCAAAAAATAAAGAATGAGCAATGTTACTTTTCCTGGTATCTACCTTATCATCCAATGGTTAAAAAAAGGTAAAAAACAAAAGAATCACGTTAAACTTCATGATGAATTATTTCAGAAGAAATATTCTAACCCATTGCATGCCATCTTCTCTGGAGGTAAATCTCCCAGATGAACAGTCAGAGATAAGATGCTCCTAACAATAGGTGCCACTGACACTGACTATGGGTGAGGATGGGCCATTGCATATCACTTCTCTTGCAAATCACCACATAAACACAAACAATTTCCTTCTAGATCTCTGTGGATGCTATTTTGGAAAGTAAAATAAAACCCCAAACCACTCTCATGCAAATTTGTACTAAACATTACAAACTTAACATTGTTTTCACAATAGAAGCACAAGAAAAATTAACCAAGAATCGAAAATTTAAGTTAGAAGTTAATAAAGCTATTTTTAAAAATACTATTCATTATAAAAATAGTTTTATATTTTGCAGGTAGTAGCAAACATTTGATAACACTTTATACTAAATGAGAAGTCATCACAACACAAAGGGGCACGTGCTTTGTTGAAGTTGGCTCTGTTGAGCCTTCACCCAGGTAAAATGCTGACTGACTCACAAAGTCTCATCCAAGAGTTCGCAATAACAATACATTTATTTTAGTAAAGGCTATAGAATAGGCTTGGTTTTGATTTTTCTAATGCTTTCCAGACAGCCTCTTCACTCTCTTCATGTCAACACTCTCAGATGTGTAAATCAGCCTGATTGGACTCCACTGCCACTAAGTAATTCTGCAGTGTGTAAATTTAGTGCATTTTTGACTCTCTACTCTCCTGCAAGGCACATGGATGATATTTCATAAACAGCCCAGTGATAACAAAAGTATTCCCTCCTTTTACCACAGGATCATTAGGGATTTTGTTCGAGGTATTTCTCCTTTGGTCTGTGTAAAAGAAAACTGATGACAACCAATGCCATTAATGTCAAATACCTTTTTTTTTTTAAACAAAGGAAGAACATCTTTCTGCGTTTACTTACAACAATGTGTGCTGGAGATGGAGACCTAGCATCCTTGAGGGCTTGTCTACTCTGAAGGCTCCCTGCCTGAACATCAAGCAGTGGCCATTTCATCTGCAGATACTGGATGGAGGAAACAAAAATGGAAAAAGAAAAATGAGTTCAGAAAAGAAAGGCAAAAAAAATAACAAATTTTACGTAACATGGATAAAAAAGTATAAACTAAAACTTATGCAAGGAACTGAAAACAAAAATTAAGACAACTTTACATGTTTGTGGAGACAAAATCTGTGCGAACTAACAATTTCATACCACTGTGATTCAGCTCAGGAGTAAAGAAATAAAACAAATTACAAAGACAGTATTACATTGATTTTACTATCATAACAAATCTGGAAGAAGAATAAAACCCACAACAAAACCAAACAGCAAAACCGTGGAGAGGATGGGACTAGGGAGAGGAAGGTGGATATCAGTGTCAGGAGAGGGAAAACACATATCATGGGTTAAGAATATGATCTCATTATTGAACGAGCCATGTGTCAGCCTTCTTTCAACAAATGCACCAACTGCTCCGGCTCTCCAGTACTGTATGAGCCCTAAAGGTAGAGCTCTACCTCGAGCACCTGCTTTCTATACTTTTCACCATTTCTGGAAGTCTCCGTGGATTATTTTCTTCTTGCTTATCTTCTATCAGACAACCCTTGAGGGAGTTGCACAGTGTCACTTACTCAATTACAAGGCCAAGCTCAGTAAGCCCTGCTGTTGCTGACCAAGTACTGCCAGTGAGCTCAGGCCCAGCTGCACGGGCAGGCACTTGGGGACAGCCACTTCTCTGTGGCACTGCCACCAGCAGACAGGCTGAACACACACAGGCACCATGTCTGCAGCGTAAGGGGGCGTTGATTCAAAAGCAAGAAAAGCCAAGGTGCTCTTCAAGAAGAAGCAAAATGATCCATGGATTTACTCAACATCAAGGATTACCTAGAACAGCTCTTGAGCGTGCAAGTCCTTGCTGAAGGAGCCACTGCACCTCGGCCGGATGGCACAGCAGAGCTCAAGGCTTCCACCAGAAGTGTTTGACTCCGAGCAAGAGAACAAGAGCAGGCCCACAGAGAAATCAGTCAGCCCAAACAAACTTCTGCGCCGTACATCTAAATATAATTTCAGCCCAAGCTTTTCTCTCTTCATGGTGCTGCACTGTCCCAGTTAATACAGGTTAACACGTGACTTCTAAAAGCCCTGTATCGTGCCGGGAGAAATGCGTACAGCCACATACCTTCAGCCCCCTCCGGGAACTAAGAAAAGCAGCTGCACACATACATCAGGCTGCTGCAGAAGCTCCTGTGTAGCACTAGACTCTGGTTGACCTGACAGATCTATTCCTAGAAAATACCTAGAGAAATAGTTATGTTTACCCATTCCTTCTATTTTTTTTCAAGTGCGAGCAATCTCGAAGAACCACCAGGCACAAACAACCCCCGCCACTCGAGGCGAACAACGGAAGCTGTATCTGAATCTCCATGAAGGAAGGAAGGAGATCTGGTTCCATGCTTTCAGCACATCACTATCACATTTGTTCACATATGCAAAACATTTGCTCACATGCAAGGCCCATTTGCTGCAAGACACTGGGCACTGAGGTGCCCAAAAAGCCGGAGTCAGCGGGAGGATGTATTACCCCTTCCCATCGCTTGGAGGGCCTGAGTTTTCCAAGCTACTGGAATGCAAATAAACAAACCCATACTCTGGATTTGTGCCCCTTATGAGTTCCTCAAGTTCCAAGCAGCCTTGTTTTTATTCATCTTCACATTTGGGATTTGTGCAATGTGGACCAGAATGTTTCAGCACTTCCTAAAAACAAGAAATAAAGCCCAAACAAACCAGAACTGGCCTACCCGTAAGCAACCATTTCTAACTCTTACGACTCGAATGTAAGCCCCCAGATATTTGATCACTTGCATCAAATCCCTGCTCTTCAATATATGTGACCACAACATAAATTTTAAAGTTGAGATGATGTTAAAGCAACTTTCTAACCCTTTGTGGTTTAAAGAAAGTGCATAAAAATGCAAACCGAGTGTGCAGAATTTGGACCCAAAACCTAAGCCAACTTAGAGCTTTCTAACTGGAGGGGAAATCTGATACATTTCAGATTTGCAGATGGCACTGTTAAACAAGTCAACTGCTACGTTTTCAAAAGTCCATCAGTTTTCTTAGACAGCAATCAAAACACCACCACATAGTGGGGCCCACGAATTTGAAGAAAGGGTCCTGATAAGTCACAGCTACTACTGGCTCCCTCGGGTTTTCAAGCCCACCAGTTAAGCATTTTCCCCTCCTTCCAAAGAAAAGGTCCTCACAGGATGTGTGCATCACTCTGCTTCATGGTACACGACTCTGCTTCGAAGTCCACAACCATTTTGGAGAGCGAGAAGCTACTGCTGCTGCAGCTGAAGCCCCTACAAGAACACGATAGCTCAAACAGTGGCTTTTCAGGAAATGGCCACCAAGCCATTATCCACGAAAATAAATGCACCACCTTCATTTTTCCGTGACTGCTCCACAGTCACGAGCAGCCTTGGAATATCCCTACAACCGTGACAACCCGTGCGGAGCTCAGGTCAGCACCTGTCCTAAAACACAGGCCAAGAAACACGTGGGCTTCTCTGAGACTGCCCCAAGGGCAGACAGAGGCACTGACAAGCAGCAGGAGCGAGCTCCCATCAGACCCCATCCAGTCACTAATTATTGCAGGGATTACAAAGCCTTCAGGACTGTCAGTTCTGCTGGCTTTTACTAGCAATAAATTCCATTAGAAGAAACAGAGCAAGAAGGCATGGTTGCTCCCACTCTGCCTCTATCCCACAACAGCCAGTGCTTTCAGCACATACTTTCAGCTCCTACATCAGGCTGACCTAAGGGCAAGATGAACGTTTCAGAAGATCTTACTGTTACACTTTGTTTTTCTCCTTTTAAAACCCTTAGTCTGGACTCTCAGTAAAGTCCTTCACTTACCCACCCCTGGCAAAGAGGATCCAAGAAGTCTTACAGTGCAAAGGCTAAAGCACAAACAGCTTCTCTTGGACATGCACATGTAGCCCAGCAGGAACAGTCCGAACCCAGAGGGCTCAGACATGGACAGCTTCCATTTCTACCAGCGGATAATACACCAGTGGGAGACAAAATAAAATCAAATAACCAGACCCAAGGGAAGGCAGTAACGCACAAGGGTCGATAAAGCAACCTCCATGAGCTCTACCCAGTGGCCAGGATCCAGAGCAGCATCCCAGCTTCGCCAAGGGCGAGATGTTCTGTCTGTCAGATAAGCAGAGGGGGCCAGAGCCCACAGCCAACGCCTGTGTCGAGCTAGTGAACCCACAGCTTCAACGGCAGGACATTTGCAAAAGGAAGAAAAAAGTCCAATTTGCTGGCTTCAAAATGCCAGCCCTGTTGATAAAGTATGAAATATTAGCATTGTTTAAGGTGACGAGCCTGACTCAAGGCCTCCTCATCCAAGAATTGTCATGCCTGTAACACAATATTGATGTGGTGGCTTATAATTCTTACTTTACATAAAAGCTTCATTGTGTGCCAAATTCAATCTCCACAGGCTACCTGAGCCACAGATTTTTACAAGTCTACATTTCAGCGCTGCGAGCCTACAATACACATAATTTTCAATTATGTTAGGGCAGAACAGGATCACTGCCTATATAACATTACTGGTTGGAGGAAATGAGACTCAGCCCTACTGCCGAGAGAGCTAACTGGATCCAGATGGCGGCCGAGCGCGGCAGCCGGCCCAGGGAGCGACGTCGCAGCAGCCGCCCCCTCCACAACTCCCTCCTTCACAGCGGAGGGACACGCCAAGCCCTTGCTGGGGCTGGGAGCTGCAACAGGAGGATGCTTGGGCGGGGGGGAGTTGCATCACCGTGGGACAGAGGAGGGAGAGCCGTGATTGCTCTCGCAGGTTTGCTACTGCTGCCCTACGCTGCGATATTCTTATTAAAAAGGAGAAAAATTAAGTCCTGCTACAGCAGAGAGGTAAATCCTTTCCTTCCTCAAGCAGCTAAATAGCAGGAAATCCTCTTCTCTTGGCCCTAAATGCAGATTTGAGCCAGACAGTTCCTCTGATTTGCAAGGAGTCCACAAAAATCCAAAGCCGACTTTCCCAGCCTTTTGACACCACTTTTACATTCCTGCACCGGGCGGCTGGGAGGAGGGAGAAGGGTACGAGGGAGGGAAGTTCCCACCATCCTGCTCCTGCAAATGCTGGACACACGCTCGCTCCTCTCCTGCTTCTTGTGTCTCAGTGTGGAAATTAGGACTTGCCTGTACAAACACTTAACTTTTCAACAAATTAACTCTAACAAATCTGTGCAAATTATTTCAGAGCCAAACTGTTGAAATGGGCTCTGCTGGCCTGCTTCTAACATTTTTTTTTAATAATGTCATCGTGGTGCAAGTACTTTATTCCCTGTTTAACAATATGATCTGATGGGGATCATTAGCATGTGTGTGTTTTTAAAAAAAAAAAAAAGTTTTATGGCAAGTCTCAGAGAGCTTAAGCAAAATAATTGTTAAGCTCCAGGCCTCTGCACAAGAATTAAAACTAGTATGGGGCGAGCGTACTTGAGAGAAACCAAAGCTTTTAAAAAGACTGTTAAATTGTCAGCACAAGGGAAAAGGCAAATTATTTGATTGGCCCAGATTTTTTCTGTAGAAGGGAACCAAAAAACCCCAAAAACCTCACTACACATCCACACCTCCCATCTACAACCAGAGGGTCCCACAAAGCACAGACCCACCGGGAGCATCCCTGCATGGCCACCCCCGCAAAGCAGCTGCCTTCCTGAGCACAGGCTGGGCAAACAAACATCTTTCCCAAGACATCACAGCAGAGTTTCTCAAAAGCAGCTAAACTTCACATCCAGGACTAGAGTTTCCATCAAATTCCTCTTACTCGGGGTCGGCAGCTGCCCCATGAGCCAGGGCTGGGCTCACAGTGGCACGGTCACGATGGAAAGGATGGCACTGAGCTCACAGGTGTTTCCTGCACTGGTGTCCAGCCTGGACCTGCCCCCTTGTCACACTATTGTTTTCACTGCTAGAATGCCCCACAGGTGATGTCCTACAACATATAAATACATGAACGCAGTAAGAAGAAAAAAAAAAAGCCATATTTTTAAACAGGGGGAGAGTTGCAGCTTTCCAGCTCAAGTTTCCTGCAGCTGGTGCTTATTAGCTCCCAGGAACTGAAACAAGTAGGAGCAGGGCTCCTGGAATCAGCTTGATGCCACTGGTCTCCAATATCTCCCCTAACCATGGGACCACACCTCCGAAGTCTACACCTTCTCCCTGGATCTAAAATAAAAATATTCCCAATCTTAGTTTTGCTGTTAGCCTCTCCCTTGGCCAGCATTGCAGAATCACATGGAAGTACACACCTAGATGCCAACTTGAAGGTCAGGAGTTTCTCCAATATTTAGTTAGCAGCTCTTCTGGGAGGGAGCATGTAGACAAATTTTAACCAGAGATAACCCAGCAGCAACACACCTCACAATGCTGAGGGGAGAGCTGGGATTTTCCGGGAAACCAATAGGAACAAAGACAGAGATTAACAAGACCACAGTTGTTCTCTATGGACAAGGAAAACAGTTGCAACAGGATACTCATCTTGGTACCTACAAGAACCTACTAGTGTGTTCCCCCTTACATTAGAAAGCAAACCCTTTAAAGATTTAAATGTAGACCCTCAGGTTCTGCTCCGTTGCTTAATTTACCTCAACCCCTTATTTTTGGTCTTCAGTTATCACCTTGTTTGTAGAGGTGTGACATGTGAGAGCAAAATCTGAAGGATTTATTTTAAATAACTGAAGGAAGTTGTTGCAGGAACTTTAAAAAGGCCTCCTATTTGTTGCAGATCTGCAATGTCTGGAATTTTTTGTATGAGAAGTAATAGACACCACCCACGATGCTGAGCCCTTCTACAGAATATGTAATGCACCAGCACGAGGCACAGGGGAGCTGCTCAAAACAAAAGCAAAGAGGTTGATTTCAATGAGACTGATCCTTTCCACACAAAAGATTTCCCCACAGCTCTCAAGAAATTAAAGCATAAAACTGTAAAACACAGAAGTATTTATCATATATCTGCACATTTTTTTTCCACTAACATCACCCTTTAAACTATTGCAACACCACAAAAATAAATTATTAAATAAAATACATAAATGGGGGGGAAGAGGCACAAAACACAGGAACTGGTGTTATGTACCTGCACTGACAAATGCACATAAGGCATTAAGTCCTCTTTTGAATTTAAAATGTCCTTTAATTTTCCCATTATTGAGCATTTGAGTGACTTTGTCTCTTTCCTTTCCGGCAACACACGAGAGTCCCTGACACAGGGACCTTGAGTTGCCCACTTCAGTATTTTGCCTGTGCCTTTGTCACATTGCTGAGGTGCTGCTAGGGCAGAAAAAACCGAGACAGTCCAGTCCTCCACAGGCGGAAAGTTAGAGAAATGTGTTAGCAATTAAACAGTTCAGGACAATCTCAAAGGAGAGATGCCTGAAAGCAGAAACCCTGGAACTGTCTCACTGAAGGCACAGAGCAACCTAAGGCGATGGGCAAGGAGGATGCCCATTTTGGAGTGGAATAAGGCACAAAGCAATAGGATTGAGCCCCACAGGCACCTCATCAACTGCAGTTCTCCTAAGTGGAGATGGAGGGACGTCCCAGGAACACCAGCTCCTGTGCTTCCCCTGACCTAATCTCCGGGCTCCGTGCCCTCAGAGCACGCACAGCTCCTGTCCTGCATCCCAAATGAGATGCAGTAACAGCTACATCCCGTTACTACTGCCAGGCATCACCCCCTCTTGCACAGGTTTTCTGCACACAGTGATAAGGGTGCAGGGGAGGCTGCTGTGGAAGAGAGTTAAGGAGAACAACCAGAAGCTTCCTTAAAAATTATTGCATATGAAAGTTCAAGCAAATGCAGATAATTATTTGCTCATACTGACATGGATGAAAGGCATTCTTGCCATCAGCTCTACTGAAATACTGAAGTAAAACAGGTTTTTTGCTTCTAATGAAGGCAAGGTTGGTAGGCTAGAGTTGAGTTCTAGGATACTGATATTGAGCACAAAGAAGCAAAGTAAAGGCTAATCAGCTACTGTAGGAATTTAAAATAATTTTTTTAGCTTTACAAGAGGAAGATGTTCATGTGATACAGAAGTACAGCATTACTTTCTGCAGTTCACATGGTATCTCTGCAGAGTAACTGCAGGCAATATTTCTCAATCCTGGGTGGAGCCTGGGAAAGCACCATTATTTTTTTCACATTTAATTTGGAAGACCCCCACAAATCCTTGCTGCACAAATCAGCAGATTGGCTGAGGATTATTCAGATATCTACAAAGTATGGAACAATGCTGTTCCAAAAGACAGGCACAAATAAAAGCAGAATTTCAGCTGAGGAACAAGAACAAGTGTTTAACTTGTTAACAACTCTACTTTAAGCCATTAAAAAAACCTAACTTCATCTTGAAGCTACTTTCCCCAAATTTTCTCTGCAACCTGTTCTGTCACACTCAAGTGTAGAGTTTCCATTAGATAAAGAATGGGACAGTCGCGAAATCTCAGGGAAGTCTTTCTGTAGATACTTCTTGTTTAGACTCAGAGTTAAACCACCCTCCAAGACTCATTGAACAGTTTGATGTACAGACACACGTTTAATTTCTCATCCTGGCCATCTCCCAGAGAGTGAGAGAAAAATTGGTAACTAGTGTCTGCATGAAGTCCAGGAATGCATTTTATGGCCTATAAAATATAATTCCTTTCCTCCCCCATTAAATAAAGACAGTAAAGATATTTGACAGGATGTTAGAGGCAGAGATCATGGCACTGAGCTACCTCCATTGTAACAGAAGGGCTGCTCCAGGGGAACCTTGCCTCCCTTAAAACTTTCCAACTCTGGTAAGAGCATAACTCTGTACGTAAAGGAGGGGCTATAATTTTAAGCTTTACAACTACTTTTTTTTTTAAAGGATAAACAAGAAAAAGAAAAAAACCAACCCAAAATAACAGTGTTCAGTGGTCATCCAGCCTGGTTCTGCTTTAATGTTGCAGAACATGTCTGTCCTGTCTGCTCCCATCTCACCACACGTGGACCTGTAGCACAGGACAGCCCAGTTGTGTAAGGAGCCCTCCAAACTGACCCCCATCTTTCCCTTCTCTTCCACCACTTGGAGCTTGGAATGGGAGCTATATGTTTCCTAATTACAGGAAGCACCAACTAGGCTCCTTCAGTACCATGGCAGTGAAGCCCACCAGGAAATTCATCTCTACACGACCACGATGCTGAACTGATACCATTTTCCACTGCATGTGTTTGCCCAAAGGTGAAAACCCCCCCAGACAAAAAGTGGCCTATCTTTGTGCAATTCAGTCCTGGATCATGAAATGAATCATTCACAGAATCATAAAATGGTTTCAGTTGGAAGGGACCTTGAAGATCACCTAAGTTCCAGCTTTCCTGCCATGGGCAGGGACACCTTCCACGAGACCAGGCTGCTCAGAGCCCCATCCAGCCCGACCTCGGATGGGGCATCCACAACTTCTCTGGGCAATCTGTTCCAGTACTGCACCACCCTCAAAGGAAAGAATTTCTTCCTAATACCTAACCTAGACCTGCCCTCTTTCAGCCAAGAAAGGGTTGGTTTATAAAGCGCTTGGCATCTCCAGCTATCAAAAGCCAGGAGAAGCATGACAAGGAGACACAGGAGAAAGATGCTCTGTGAGACATCCCCCTCCAAAGGGGCCTCTCGGATTATCTTGGTTGGGAGGGGATTCCTCACTCTTTGATCCGAATTCTCATCTCATATCTTGTGAAGTATCTGTGAATGAGTGGCACAGGTGGGTGAAATCCCTGAGTAAAGGTGCTACAGGAGAATTTAGCCGTTTGCTCATTATTGTAACATGGCCTAAGAGGGTTTTACTGAAAGAGTCATATTTTCTTCCACTGTTGGGTAAGTGAAACTCATGACTCTAATCACTACCACAAAAATTCCTGTTGATGTAGCAATTCTGGGTGAACTGCCGGGAGCCACTCTCTAGTAAACCCAGCAAATTTCATACCGAATTTCCTGTCGCCTCCCTTGTGGTTTCCATGTGTGATTGGGCCTTCAATGCAACAAGGGGTAACTGCAGAATAGATGGCTCCAAGGGTTTCAGGCCCTCATGAAAACCAAGAACTTGCAAAATTCTCTTTCCCTAGGGGTGGTAAGTTTTGTCTATTGCCTTTTTTTTTTTTAAGTTAACACAGAAATGTAACCTTAAGGCAACCTCAGGAAAAAAGTCCTAGAGATAAGACTGGAACTAGCAATATTCTGACCTCCAAGGAAAAGCTGGGAAGGTTGCTGTTGAGGTTATTTTGTTTTTCAGAAATCCTGCCTCGGAAAAAAACTTTCCACTGCATCATATCCTGGTCCACATTCCTTGCCGAAATCTTTTAGCTCAGATGCGTGGAGATGTCTTTGAAAGATGCAGAAGAGGTCGAGTCCCCTCAGCTAACTGTGCTGGCTTAGAAACAAAACTTGTGGGCTGGGATAGGATTTGTGTCAGACTGACCTTCTGCAAGACCAGCTACTCCTCAGAAAAAAACCCTCTTGCTGCCTCTGCCAGAATCCTCCTGCCACTCAAGTATCATCTTGCTGTAACAAATTACTCCTAACCCAGGATTACAGCTCTTTCCAAATCCCTCCTAGAGAGCCGGGAAAGAAACATTCCCTCCCAGGATTCAGCATCAGTTGTTTCCCCTACCAATAATTCTACTTTTTACTTCTCTGATGGCCCTGGTTCCTGGGGACAGCAAGACTGCTGCTCTCATCTTCCTTCCAAACGCAAGCTGGATGTCTCAACTGTCCATTAGAAGAGGAAAAGATGAAGGCTTGCCTTGAGATATCCATGGAAAAGACACCCCATCTGGCCAGAGGGAAAGATGACTCCTGGCTAAGTAGGAAGAATTATATTTAGGCAGAGGACTAAGTGAATCACTTGGGATGAAAGCAAAATAAAACAAATGAAGTATTCACTAAATCTGTGCTGTCACCTCTTGTTCCTGGGCACCCACCCCACATATTTATTTTCTGGTTTCCTCCAGCACCACCAAAACAATGCAATATGCACTTAAGTATTTAAAAGAAGTATTTTCAAGAATACTCTTAGTTGAATCACCAGCCACACAAACTCTTTCTCAAAAACAAATAAAATGTTGGTTTTTTCTTACAGGAGATGCAGACAGAAAAGATGTTAAAACAAATACGGTCCAGAATTGACATCATTATGCATTATTTTTCCCCAATTTAAAGGGCACCCTGAAGAAAATAAGACCAATTCCTGTAAGATCCAAATAAAGTGTGGCATGCGTCCAGAAAGGCATGTTGAGTTTTCAAGTAACTTTAGGTAATGCATTAAACGTAAGCAACTTTTGTTGAACTGGCATATTTTGCAGACTAAAGGTGCACAAAATACACTACTAGAAGTTTTGAAGAAAAGTGGGGCTTTTTGTTTATTCAGAGAGAAAAATTTTCCTCAGTCAAAAGTCTACACTGCCGTATCCACTCCCTGAGCAAGAGAGACTAGAAACAAAAATCAAACAGCACAAAAAACTAACACAAAATAATCCTTTCAGTTTTAAGAAATTGGAAAAAAAGGGCAAAACATTCTTTTTTGAACAGTAAATTGAAATCATACATTGCTGCATGTCTCTATGGGAAAAAAAAACCCACCAAAAAAAGATTTTCTGCTGCGCAGGGAAAAACGCAACATGCAGGAGCCTGCATTCTTCCTCTCCAAGTGTGGGTGGAAGAGAAGCAGGAGGGGAAGGGAAAAAAAAAAATATATTAGTATTTTAAAAAAATCCATGCAGAAACACTGCCTGGGAGGGGGCCAGTGTCCCAGGCAGCAGGGCACCGGCAGCTCTGCAACAGCTCGTGTCCTGGAGGGACTCTGCCCCATGTGTCAGATTCCTGTGGCTGTGGAAGAGGTTTGTTTTGGAGAGGTGAGGGTGGCTCTGCTGCGCCATCCGGCAGCGAGCACCCGACTCCCGGCCGCGGGGAGCGCAGCCCGCAGACACCGCACGCCCGCGCCCCCACATCTGCATCTGTCACACTTTCATGCCGCAGCCCCAAAGTTAAAACAAAGGAGTCATCAGAGCAGCCCTGAGCGTATAAATCTGCAAATAGCTGAAAATGTTGCTCTTGTTGCTAAATATAGTGCAGGCATTTTGAACTGGCTGGCCCGCAAGGCAACTTTTGTGTTTATTTATTTAAAGGACCACAGTTTGGAAACACTGAGTGTTTCTTAAGACTGTTCATGTATATATGTTTGCTCTTTCTCAATATTAATACGCAAAAAAAAAATTAAGATAACTTAGCAGATACCAGAAACACAACTCTCACTAAAGGAGTCAGAACGCTGAGCAGAAAGACCTATTTGACTTTGCAACAGGAGCAAAATCTCCTCCTAGGATGGTAAATCAGTTTCATACAGAATTAAATACAGAATAGCTTCAACCATGCACCCTGATAAAATTAACAAATGCCCTGCTCCCTATGGGAGCCCTTCCCAGGATCAGGCACATTCCTGCTCAGCCATGGGAAGGGAGGGATGTGGATGGCAAAGAAAGGGGAGGAGAGGGGCAGCCCCCTGGGCTAGGAAACACCTGCAAAACCCCATGCTCCATGGCAAAAGAGGGATGTGCAGCTATTCACCCTCCCAAAGCTGGCACAGGGATAACAATTTGCTACTAAATCGTGAGAGCTGGGCACCAGCTCACACTGTGCCTTTGCAGGAGGGTGAGAACCAGGGGAGCAGCAGGCTTGTGCAGGAGGAGAGGGGAGGATTCCCTGGGAAGGGCTCTGGAATGGCAGCCCAGCCCCACACCACGCAGGAGTCACTGCAACACAGCACTCACCTACGGGATGCTCTACGGGATGCTCTCTGAAGGCCAAGGGCACAACCCCTGGATCTGGGGCAGCATCTCAGACACCAAGGAGACAGGGTGATCCCCATGGAGGCTCAGGACAAGGATGGGGGCACACACCAATCCCTCATGGCTCCATACGGAGAACCTCAGCCAAACCAGAGGCCCCAGAGCCTTCACACGCCTGTGCCAGGTGCCCTGGACCCACAAGTGCCAAATGAATATTTTAGGTTTTAGCCTTACCTGCAACCGATAAAAAAATCCCAGTAGCTATTCGAGGTTTGTTACAGCTGTACAGCTGTCTTAAGAAAAAAGGGGGAAAAAAAGGCTTTTCCTTAGCAGGGCGGGGGGTGGAAGGGGCTGCATCGACAGCTCCAGTAGCCAGAGGCATTTTGCAAGGAGGAAAGTAGAACCCACGATGTGGGCAGGCCTCAGGTTTCTGAGCCTCAGGGCACATCCAAGAGACACAGCGTATTTACTGAACAGCCGGGAAAGCAAAGGCTCCAGTCTTACAACATTTTATAATCTTATTGTGGACACTTATATTTTATAAGTACTTGAGGTTGAAGAGAGCAGGGCAGGGAGGGACACAAGAAGCCACGTTAGCTGTCTGGTGGTGTTCTGAGAGGCAAGTTTGTTTTTTAAAGATGAGGTAGGATGACTCCATATGTGGGTAATTATAAATGAAGCGAGTAAGGATCAATGAGCTCCCTTTCATAGTAATCGCTTATTTATTTATTTTAAAAATCACGACACAGCATTTCTGTTCTATTTCCAAGTCAAATTTATCCTAGGTGGAATCAGAGGAAGAAAAACCAGGTTCCTGAACAGATTTTTTGAGAGCATTAATAAACTTGAGAGCATCTGCGCAGGACAGCAAGGTGAAGTCAGCGTTTCTGCATGCTGCACAGCCAACCCCACAACCTCAGGAGGGAACTTTCATCTCCACAGACCTGCACACGAAAGGTCATTACAGTGCACCCTGCTCCCACTAAGGAGCTTACCTCTCACACGTAACATCAGGCTTATTAAGCAACGTGCGATGATACAATAGCCACTAATCTACTGAAAATTATTATTCCTTTCCTCCTGCCCCCAAGCAACACGGGGATTTGCAACATGCTGGTCTGTAGGATGCTACCTGAAGGACAGAGGGAATTCAAACTGCCCTGCCCTCCCCACTCTCTGGGTGATCCCTCCCACAAAAAATTTCCAGTGAGGATGTCAGGGGTAGCCCAAGCATTGCAGAAAAATTCCTCTAGCCGTGTATGGGTTTAATCTGGATAAAAAGTAGCATTTACAAATTAAAAAAAAAAAAAGGAGAAAGAATTATTTCTCCAGTGAGTGGGACAACAGCAAAATAAAAATGCAGGAACTCAGTGCAATCTCAATCATCTACCACCTCTTCCATTGGTCCAGGAAAAGACTGGCAGCTCCTGCAAGACCTGCTTCAGGCTGTCATTCTGTGGAGTTGGATGGATGTTTTGCCATGGCTTCTGAATGATAATTGGCTCAAAAATTAACACGCCTCAGTGTCCCTGCAGAAAGAGCCCTGTGGTCTCATCCAGCGGGGTCATTACCCGCCAGAGAATTCCACATTTCCTAGAGAGGGCACGAATGGCCTGAACTCCCACACACTTCAGAGCAGTTAATTCACTCAACAGGGCAAAGTATTCAGGTCAGGATTTTTCCAAGAAGCCGTAAGGACCTGGGTGCCTGATTGGCTTTGCTCCTTTGTGAATCCCATCCCTTGCACTGGCGAGTGATTTAAGACCCGCACTGATGCTCCGTTCAAAGGGTCAAAAATTTGCAAATAATATAGTGACTAATACCTTCTTATTTTATAAGTAAATTTAGAGAAGCTTGAGTCATATCAGAAAGCGCTTTTACTCTCAAATTCATTTTAAACCTCCTCCCTCAGTTTATTAAGGCCACTAACTTTCCTCCTCATCCGAGTCCCTTATTTTGTTCCAGGATGAAGAATACTCCTCTGTCTGGGGACTGACAGTACCCGTGGTGCATCTCTCTCATACAAATGTGTTTGAAAAAAGCCCAGAGCCCTTTGGTTTTACTTTACTATAGAGTTAGCACTCACATCAATCATTCCACATACGTACACACGAAAATACACGGCAGACAAACCCATACCTATCAGTCCTGCATAACGATGCTTTAAACTTGCAAATGTAATACATCAGGCCAATTCATCCACAAGTGTCAAGAACCTCAGCAAAGTTACTAGAGTTTTCAGTCTTTTGTTCCTTAGAAACTGATTCCAATATGATTGCCACCAAGGCCAAATTAGTAACTACTTCTTACTATACCCTGTGCTGTACCTCACAACCCAAGCCATGTAGAAAAGGACCTGGCTGTGCACCATCATGTGAAATCATACAAAATTTCCTTATTCCAAGTGCACAAATACAATAAAAAAAAAAAAAAAATCAAAGTAACCTCGCCAGACACACAGAGAATAGAGAAGATGGCAATGGAGAAATGGATGGAGCAGTCATTTGCCCACACATCAGGAGCATTACAAACAGAAGTGGGAATGGAATTAAAAAAATATCTGGGGAAGTCCATACTATCCACTGTATGCTTGGGCAGGGAATGGTTATAAATTTAATTATTTTACTGTTGCTAAAGTAAGGGGGACAGTAATTTTTTGCCAAAAGGCTTCAGCTTAATCATTTTGAAAATGGAGAAAACCCAGAAATGACAAAGCAAGGCAGCTGCAGGACAGGGCTGCAAGGGTGTGGATGCGGCCACTGCCAGCACTGGTACCACCAAGTAAGAGCTCCCCAGCCAGCCAGCCCGCTGCTCTCCCCATGCAGGAGGAATTAAAAACGAAAAAGAAACAACCCTAACAAAATAAAACGCCAAGCCTGCCCTTCAGTAGGGCCTAGATTAATTGTGAATGCAAATGAAGCCCTTCTGCAGCACTAGGGTCCATTTCCAGGGAAATGTGTGCACCCGCCTCTGTTTACTCCGGCTCCAGCAATGCAGCACAACCTTCAGTCAAGCTATTAACTTGAACGTTGAACTTCACAGCACTGGCTGTCTTTCTCAGCCATTCTTTTGATGTTACCTCCAAAGCAAAAGATCAAAGACTTTGAGTGTGGTGAGGGGAAGTCCCAGGCTCTTAGCCTACCAGCCTGTGATGTATGTTAAAATCCTGGCCAAAAGAGAGAGCGAAGGGAAAAAGAAAGGAAAAGCTAGCAAAGAAAGCTTTCTGGCAGAGCGGTGACACAAGGAAGCGGCGCAGCAAAATCCACATGCCACGTCTACCCGGGTTCACCATCCCAGAAATGGGGCTTCTTTCTCTGCCCCCACGCTTTCTGGCAGTGCTGGGTTGCTCCCTAAAATCTGCAGCCCCCAACACCCCTCTGCCACGAAGCTGCTCCTTGCTGCCCAAGACTCCTGCCAGCAGCACAATCCCAGGGAGAGGAACGTCCCTGGCTGGTACACGGTGCCAACCCACGAGCTCAGTGGGATGGGGAGAGGCAACACAGGATCAGGGCTCCGCGAGACATTGAATTTCCACGTCCGCCACAGGCTCCCAGGCCATCCTGAATGAGTCACACAAAAATAAACCCTTCGCCTCAGCCTTCCTGCTTGTAAAACACGGATAATATTGCCCTGCCAGGATAACAGCCTATTCTTCCTTGTGGGGCCCCGGGAGGCAGCGGTGCTAAAGGCCGTGCTGCTATCTGCGGGGTCCAAGTCCACACACCCCCTCACGTGTCACCACACCCCAGGCAGGAGGGGAACCCACAGCCACAGGGACAGGCAGCCCCCCCACCCTGAAAAAGGGACTGCGTAGTGGCAAGGTGGCTTCTGCCACAGCTCAGGATCGTGGAGCAGATCTGGATGCCTTTGGGAAAGCTGGTCTTGCAGGAAAACATCTAGAAAGTAACCATTTTCCCAGCTCAGCCTGTTTTTGTTTGTCGGGGGTTTGGGGGCTTTCTTTTGGGGGTTTTGTACTATTTTTATTTTAGCCACATGTTTAGAATGGGACAGGAAGGGGGCGATTTTTTTTTCACATATATATAATCTTTTTATTTTAAGATTCTGTCCAATCATTTTCCCCTTCCTGAACCTTTTTTTGGGTTTATTTATATTCCCATAATACACAACAGCGTTCCAGATTTAGATGGTGACACTTGGGTGACACGGTCAAAAGTGGATCCAGTGCAGCCTGTCTGCCAAACCAAGCCCCTCATCCATCAGCCGAAGTCCTTTTACCGCAGGGTCATGAAGGAATCACGGACTGTTTGTCATTCCTTTCTACCAAAGTCCCTCCTAACTCCAGAAACCAAAACCCTCTTATGCTTGTCAGCTCCTCCTCTTCCCCACCCCCATGAATTCAGCTCTTGGCATTCACCAGCACAAAAAGCCATGGGATTCAAAACAGAAATTCTTCAAAACAGAATTCATGGCATTAAGCAGTAAGTAGGATATTCTGATTTTATTGTACTTTACTTACTCCTACTTAGCTCTAATCCTCACTCCCTAGACAGAGGCTCGCTCTCGCTGTCAGCGAAGTCGATAGGAATTTGGCTATTGACTTCAATAGAAGTGGGATCAGTTCCTCACATCTGTTGCACAAGGCAAGCAATACGCAGAGCAAAAAGAAAAATAGGTGGGGAGAGAAAAATAAAGTGGGGAAAAGAGAGAAGAAAAACCTCAACACTGAATTGTGAAATGATAAATGAAACGCGAATCAGGGCTGCAAGTGACAGTTGCAGGGAAGCTCCTAATCTGCAAATTCCAGGTAACATCATCAATTCCCAGCCAATTCCTCCTCTCTTAAAAAGGCAATCCAAACAACTACAGAGAGGGGGTAAAAACCCGAACCACAACCAAAAAAAATTACTCTCCAGTCATAGTTTCTAACGTGAAAGGACCAGCTGGCCTCTCCAGTATAGCTTTATCATGATGAGGAATCCCTCAGCTCCCTTCCCAGCCCTCTGCTCCCCAGAGGTTTGGAGCACGAGGAGAGCAGAGCAGGCAGGCACGAGGAGATGGCAGGATCCCAGCCTGCAGAAGATGGAGCCGACGGAGCAGTGTGAGAAGTCAAGTACTAAGTTGCTGCTCCACAGCATGAGAAGGATCCAAAATAAACAAGACCTAGATCTGGAACGTGATCCTGCCCTGCGTCACAGCCCCGCGATAATGCACCAGGAGTCAGGATTTCTTGGCATCAAGCATGCTCCCAGCAATAAACAAGCCAGTTCTCTAGAGCTACAAGGGACACAAAGGGGAGGGAAGGAAAGAGGGGGGGAAGAAAAAAAGATAAATGAAAAAGAATTACCTGTCTATAAGCCAAAAAAACGTATAAAATGAGTATGCAAAGAAGGAACTGCCAAAATTCGGATGGGAAGAAGAAGGAGATACTGAAATAAATTTTATACACCTCCTACCTGTGGAGATGGTGTTCAAGAATTCAGCATCTTGGCCAATTAATTTCTCTTTGTGATAAATTAAGGGCAGCAATGGTAGTTTACAGTAGGACAACCCCAGATTCAAATTCTGCATCTAAATCTCCTTACTACCACCAAGAATTTCAAAGTCCTCTTAAAAAAGTAAGAAAAATAAGTAAATGTATAACAATCTAGCTGGCTCTTCAAAATTCCTGAGGTCTGTTTGCTCGCTCTGCTCCATGGCAATCAGAACAGTTACTCTCCCTCTCTATTTATACTCCATTTCATGTTGTGGTTCTTACTACGTGCAGTGCATTCACCATGCCAGAAAATTCACTTAGCTTGGAAGAAGACAGAAAGAGAATGATGAAACTGGGAAGAAAAAGAAGGCAGGGACAATATTTTGCTGAAAAAAGTACGGATGACATCTGCGCTCAGACAGGAGCTAACACGGTGCCTGTAAGTCTCCGATCCACCCAAGTACTTAAGCACCTGCTTAACTTTTAAGCTGGAGCAGCCCGGAAGGTTGCAGTTTATTTCAAGGTGCTCCAAGGCATGGTAGATCAGTGCTGAGTGGTGCTGGCCCAGTCCCTAACATTTACTGACTGCACATACGGCAAAAGAGATTTAAAGCTGCACAGCAAGTGGCTTTCAAAACCATCAGACCTGCAAAGAAAAATCAATACAATTTGCTTCTAACCACCCAGTGCTCAAGTCATGTTTTTTATTCCTGACCCACCCCCTTGTGCCCCCATCCCGTCTGATCCAAAACATCCCTGATGCTCATGTACTGGCACTGAGGGAAAACCTAGGTCAGAGCAGAGGGATGTGATGGGAACCAGAGGAGAGTGTCACATACCACTCACTCTAGCACGCTGTAAAAAGTCACACCCTGCAACACAGAAATTCTCACAGAAAATCCTTTATAACCCCATTTAGCAGAAGCAAGGTAGAGCGGTATGCTGGTGCTTAAGACATTCTCATCTTTAAGAAAGTACATCTTGTTTAAAATAAAATTAAATTTTTTAAAACCCAGCTTTCTCTTGAAAAGAACTTGAAGGGAAGACATTTTGAAATTTAAGTTTTAAACTCTGTGATGGTACTTTTTGTTAGCTGGGGTTTTTTAAGGAAGTTACAAGGAAGAGAACAAACCATTGAATATTTTCACTCTTTTCAAATGTGATTATTTTTATAGTGGCCCATGTACGTGCTACCTAGTTCATATGTACAAATAAATGTACTGGGCTAATATTAAAACAACAACCAACTGCAGTGAGACCTAGAAGCATTTTCTACAAGACTATACAAATACAAGCAAAATAAAATGCACGCTGCTTCCTAAATTAAGAGCTGCTAATTGTGTTTACCATTTCTTTCCCACCAGGAAATGCTATCTGTGGTCCAGCAGAACACCTTCCCCTCTCCCCCACAGCAAATGACCTACCAACTAAGTACCAGCTTTATGCTCAAGTTGGTCAAGTAGGTTTTTGCTTAACCCACAGGCATTTTTCATATTTCAAAGTTTCCATTAACTCCCTACTGATGTACCCTAAAAGAAGTTTTTAAGGGCTTGGAAGCACATAAATAAAATAGACTTTGCTGGACCAGCACAGACGAATTGAAAGTCTTTCACCTGCAGTGGTGGTGATAAAAATTTTAGATGTAGCTGCACACATGGCCCCTCCATAGACTTCAGATAGCCGTGATTTCCAGCCATTCAGCAATCTCCTGGCCACTGAGCTGCCTCGGTTACGAGACAAGCATCAGGACAGGACCTGGGGTTTGGGTTGGGTGTTTTGGGACTTGGTTTTCTTCTTTTTTTTTTTTTTTTTGGCTGTAGCAAAGCCTTCTTTAGCTGCAAGGCTGAAAGAAGCTGCTAGCCTGTACAGTGATGATAAGAAACCTGGAAGAGGAGAGGGAGATGGCAAGGAAGAAAATCTGGGAGGAGGGAGGGTGACTTGATGTGAAACCCTGAAGCAGAAAAAGAAAGGTTTGCTTCAAAGCTAATGCTGTGTACTAACCCTTCTGCCCCTGTTTGCTCTGTAAAGCTCATGCCCAACTCCAGACAGGCTGTGCCTGCAAGGTAGGAACTCTGAAGGAGTGACCAGAGAGTCTGCTGCTTTACTGACCAAGTTCAAGCCACTAAAAAATGGATGAATGCAAAACTGACCCATCCTACGTGGTGTCATATCAGCAAATTCAGTCAGAACCAGTTATTTGTCCCTTTCTAGCTCCCTTCACTAACCTTGCACAATAAAAGTTGATAAAACCAGACAAAAAGGTAAACACACCTGTATTATTATTTTTTCCTTCTTTAGCCCCGAAGTGTTTTCCACACCTAAACGGAATTCCCACTGCAATGAACTGCCTAACAACAGATTCTGTTTAAAGACTTACTACAGAGGATCAGGTCACAGCTCTCATGAAATATCCAGGAATTAACTCTTTCATAAAGTTCATTTGGCAGAAGAACCTTCAATCCTGCTTTCTCCTAATACAGCTTTCTGCTTCAGCCCCCGCATCACATGTTAAGCTGAGAGCATTTTAGGTGCTGTCTGGTCGACAAAGCCAGGATAAATTAAGCATTGCACAGGTGCATGAATGAAATGAATATATGGATCCATTTAAAGTATACCAACATTAACGTAAGGGAACTCCTGCAGATAATCCCAAATTTTCTAATCCCTTGCACTTTCCACTTATGTGATAGGATTAAAACCCCCAGTCCCAAGACCACTCATTTAGCAGAGCATCCTCAGCACAGCCTTGCCGAGCCCTGCACCACTGCTCTTCACTCAGCTGTGGGTCCCAGTGGGTCAACTTTGTTCTGTTCTTCATCAGTAATCCTAAACCAACCTTTACCTCGTTGGCACCAGTCTGTTTTATTCAGCCTTTTCTCAGGTCTGCTCTTTTGATGCATTTAAAGTAATTTTCTCTACCTTCCAGAGCCCCACCACGTCTGAACCCCTGTGAGCACCTCCTCACATTCAGCAGCCCTGCAGAGGGTGAAACACTGAGCAATGCTCACCACTGTCATCCCCACCAACAGCAGCAAGGAACAGGGGCAGAAAGGCCACCAAAGGCATTGTGTATCTTCTTCACGCTCGAAAACGTCTTCCCTCAAGAAAGAGATGTCAATATACTGAGAAACATATAGATTTCATGAAGGGAAAAGGAGAGGATGCCGATCTCAAAAATCAAACAGATATTCTCCCTATCCCTTACTAGAGACGTGAGGCCATTTCCACTTCAGTTCTGCTCAGGGGGGATTTCTCATACATTTCACATGCAAACATCCCAGTGAAAGCAGGACTTACAAAGAGGCAAGAGAAAACACACCATATCCTCAGCAGCTTAAGATCAACTTTGCTGGCATTCACTAAATATTCTCGGCAATCCTGCCCTGTAGCCTCTCGTGCAGAGGCAAACCCTTCTCTACCATTTCCCAGACAGATATTCAGAGTCCCAGAAAGATTTGCACAGACCTTTTATTTCTGCTCCCCACAATATGCAGCAGGTCTGAACATACACAGCAGAACCACTGTTTGTTTGTCATTACAACTTGTGCATATATTTACAGAAGACAAACTAAGTAACTTAACATTATTATCAGGGGATAAATCAATTGGCAGCAGACACTTTGGAAATCACACAAACCCTAAGTTATTCTGGAGCAAAAAATACAGAAAGAAAAAGCTTTTTTTGTACTGTGACTCTGCCTCATCAGTTTTAAACCCATTTTCCCCAAATCACATGGCTGCCCGCAGCTGCAGTCAACTACTTTCATTTCAATTTTGTTTTGATTCTGTGATTTTAATTCCTCCTTTCCAGTAATGGTCATAATTCCTGGCAGAAGCAATGCCACCAACAAAACTATCTCCCCAAAAAATCTCACCTGATTAGCGCTGATGACTGCATTTTCACAGGGATCTCACGTTTATATAACACCACTCAGGCAGAAGGCAAGTGCCAAGGTGATTTACAGATAGGGCTAACAAATGCAAAAATACCTGGCCAGGAACCATCAGGCACAGACCATCCAGATACAGATACAGAACATGAACGAACAGGCAGCAAACGTGCCAAAGCCATGTGTCTTGGAAACACTTTCCTTAGTGGTCTGATGGCTGTTACTGGCTCTCTGCAGCACCACAACTACAACCCCCAAAAGAAGTGCAGAGCTACCCCTGTAAGTGACACCAAACCAAAGAAAGACCTGTATTGCTTGTACCAAGGTAAAAACTACTGTAAAGAAAGTCCCTCTCATATGCTTGATTCTACTTCAGTATGTAGAAAATAAAACCCACAGAATTTATCCAAATATAAACATACAGGCCTGCGGACTATTCTGGTGAATTTGGTAGAGAAAACAACTCTGTTGTTATCCCCATAACCAAATCCTACCATGTGCAGGGCAGGGGGAGAATTGTGGTACCCAATGATTAAACCTGTGCTTGTGCACTTGTAGTTACTAACACTGAATGAGTGAGCAGATGGGATTTTGGAAATGCAGAGTATTTAACTGGTGAGCAAATGCTTCCTCTTGACCAGGACATGGATTTAACTCAACTGCCAATGTCACCTGGGCTGCTGGAAGCTAGGGAAGTTTGAGTTCTTCACTCAGATGGGGAGAGTGGCCAGACCTGTCCAGGATGACCAGTCAACCTGCCTAAGCCCTTCATCCTCACCCTCTCAATATTGCCTTATTCAAAGGACAGTTGTAGGAACTTTCCATTGCCAGCCCTCTTCTTTTAATCTCATGATGAAAAGCCAAGTATGGAAGACTAGGAAGATTTTAACTTTCAAAAAAACCCCTATATAGTACTTTGATTTAATTTTTTAATACAATTCCTACATGATCTCCTTCTCCAGTCATTCTTTGATATTGCCTCGCACCCATCCAGCAATGTGCTCTCTAAGCCAAGGTCTATTTTAAGACCATTCCCATGAGGACAGTATGCTCAGCCCCGTTCTGCAGAGGGACAGGACAGAGAAGAGGGAGTTTGAGTGATTTGCTCCAAAAATGAAAACGGGAAGTTTGCGGCAGCGCTGGAAATAGATCCCACACCACAGTTCTCCATCACGTGCACGGCCCCACGCCACCCCCAGCCTACCTCCTGTGGTGGGTGATGCTCTGCCCTGCTACAAAGGCCGCCCTGTTGCCCCGTGGGGCTTCAGGCAGGAGCAGGAGCTGCGACAGTGGGCAGATCTGGGGACCACCAGGGCAAGCAGCACACCAGCAGCAAAGCTGACCCTCAGCAGCCACAGCACCAGTGGTGACAAACGAGCGGGGTCTCAGGTCTCTGTCCCGCAGAGGAGCCGGCACTGCAGCCGTCCTGGGCACGGCAGGCTGCTCCCACTTGAGCGTGACTTCCCCACTGCTTGCTATTCCGGGATATTGTCCTGCTTTTGAGGCTGGGAGAAAAATAGCCTCAAGTACAGCAGTGCCATTCAGCACCGCTTCCCCTCTCCTCGCTCGGGTCACAAACGTAACAGGTCAGGTCACACAAAACGCTAATATTAGCGGGTAACAGGGCCATTTTTAAACTTCTAAATTAAACTAAATTTGCTAGGACAGGCAGGTCATTCACCAAGCTATCCATTGGCTTGCTCCTTTCTTAGCTATTGAAACGGCCCATAGCAACACGGTCCCAGCATGAAGCCCAGCCAGCACAAAAAAGTGGGATGTCGGCAGGGTGGAGCCAGGAACACGACACCTTCTCATGCACCATCTCACTCTCCATCCCAACCCACACCCTCTTCTCACTGTCTAACTGCCCTTCCTCCCCAGCCTGTTGGGGTGGAGGGACGGCACCTTGGATAAAGCTGCTTCCCATGGACATGGAGGGCTGGCCGTGCCCAACAGCACCTGCAGCCTCCCGAGCACAACTCCCCATCCCCACATCGTGGTACCGGCACCCCTGGGGCCAAGGAGATCCATGCTGGCACAACAGGGCCCTTACTCAGAGAGGGGGTCACTCTCCAAAAATGTTTTCCTGGGTAAATACTCCTGGATGACTGCAAAAACAAAAGGGAAGAAGCCAACAGTCTGCTGAAGGTATATTTGCCCATACACTTTGGTAATAACAAGTAAGAAAAACAAAAGCAGAAGTCCCCAAGTCCTTGTTACCAGAGACTACTTCATGGAGAAAGAACAGGCCTTTCTCCCACGCATGGCATTTATTTTTCTGTGGGTTGCTTCATTCAAAAGCAAAACATAAGCTCGTCACAGCCCTCCCTCCCACTCCTCTGACACCATCCTACTCTTCAAGGCTTGGTGTGAGTGACCTGCACTGGCCAATACAAAGAAGAGGGAATTAAACCCTTAGGACAAGGCTAAGGCATATGTGAATGCTCCTAAAAAGCATTTCAAGGGACAGAAATACAACTTCTCTAATTTAGATACCCTAAAATTAGGTGCATGGGATTTCCTGCACCCTGACACTTGGTTTTAGTTTCAACTAAAACTTAACTTCCCCAGAAGAGCTCAAGGATGACACAGCTTTTTTTTTTTTAAACAAGATTAATCATCTTCATATAAAATACTAACAGAGGTCACAAGGAGGAAAGGACTGAACTTGAATTAAGCACAGTCAGTTTTCCTTCTTCCAAGACTTCAGAGCAGTTATGAAAAATACACTTTAAATGAGAAACAGACTTATTGCTGGGAAGTTGAAGACAAGAAGGTAGACAGGTTATTTCAAACCTCCAGGGGAAACCCTCAGCAGAAAGCCAAGAGCTGTGGCTTCCTAGAGGTGGGTTTCTGGCTGAGCTGTGGCCTCCAGGAGGGAGCAAGGGACAGGGGCTGTGGGGGAGACAGCGTGACCACAACAGCCTACATCAGGGCCAAGACAGAGCGAGCCCTGGGTGTTCTGGGAGCTGTTCCCCCATCTCCAAGCTCCTGCTTCAGGGGTACGTGCACATCAAGCGAGCTGGGGAATGGTGACAGCCACTGCTGTCCTTGACAGCAAAGCAGCAGAAAGAAGAGTCTCACCCTTTTTTTCTCCCTTCTCCTTAAGAGCTTGCTGCCTCACAAAGCCCTTAGTCACACTTGATTTTTCCAGTTCCTTTTGCACAAAATGCAGCATAATAACAAAATAAAACGGGGACCCGGAGAACAATGAGTTCAACAGATTAATGGACAGGCGCAGCCATCTTCAGCTTTTATAGCCATCAGCCCTGAAGAGCACTCCCTTCCCCACAGCCTTTGAAATGAGCCTCAGCAGTCCTTGGACCTTTCAGGCAGCTGACAAACACGCACCTTCCTTTCTCAACTAAATCCCGAAGATTCATCTTCTGTCAATCTTATCATCATTATTAAAGTTTTATTGGCACAACAATGCAAACTCCGAGCACAATGCATTAACCTTGTAAAAATAACTGAAAGAAACCAGGTAATGGAAAGAGCAGGGGAAAGCTTTTTCATCTCTCTCCCTGAAGACAGAAGGGGGGAGAATCACGCAGCTCCCTCAGCAGTGCTGAGTCATCACAAAAAGGATTTCCAATCTCTCCCCTCATCCCTCGAAAACCACCCACAACTTCTTGAAGACACCTTGAAAGTACTGTCCTCCAATCCAACTCATCAACTGAAATTCCTTCCCCTAAAAGACAACACAATTCTGTTCTACTATGGCATATTCAAAAGAGGAAGAGGAAAAAAAAATATGTCAGTGTCCAGGAAAGTAGGAAAGGTTACAGTCAGCAGACAAGGACTCCTATTTTCACCATAGCAACAAGCCTATTTAGAATATGGCCTACCTGCATCAAAGAGCAGCCACAAGAAGCTAAATGCAAGTCTAGTGGTACATTCAAGCACTAAGATGAAGAAGCAGCTCACATAAGCATGTCAATGAAACACTTTCAATTACATTACATGCACAATTATTAGCATTTACTCTGAACCCCCTTTCTTGATGTGTTTTTGTTTGTTTGTTTGTTTTAACCCAGGTAAGAGTAGTAGCAGGGATGAGGGGTGGCATTATGGAAGGTCCAGGTGCAGGGGAGGATCAAAAGGAAGCAATCCTGGTGACTTGGGATTTAAAAAGGGGAGACTTCTCTGGGAGGCATTACAGGAGGAGGTTGCTAGGTAGGACAGAAATGGGAAGTTACTGAGTGTTATTTTGCTTTTAAATAACATACATTGATATCCATTGTTGTAGTCATCAATTTGCCACCAGAGAGTAGACACAGTCTTCATACCTCAAACACCTGCTAAACATCCCCATACTTCAGAGAGAAAACTAACCAGCCACTGGATATTATTATCAGACTAATAATCATATTCCCAAGAGTAATGCTCATGTGGGAGAATACACCTGTACCCATCTCCAAAAGGAGTACAAAATACTCCAAGGACAGCCATAACTCATACAGGAATCACATTTATCACACAAAGTGTATCACATTTAGTGATACAACAAGCAGCATCCCTACTGATCTCTCAGTATGATTAATACTATTAAAAAAAAAAAATTAGGCTAAGCCACTCTAAGAATCCCATATACAGCCTCCAAGCACCTCTGTCTGCTGCTGCTTCTTTTAAAGAACCTACATGTAAGAGCAGCTGCCCAAAGAACACCTGGTTTTTAAAAGAAGTGGAGGGAAGATCTTAAAACCACTCTATCTGCAAGAGGAGTGGCAGTCATTTCACCCATTCAGGTAGGAGACTGAGGAGAATTGCTTGATGACTGGGAAGTGGACTGGAACAAAAAGACTCAAACAGTCAGATGGTACATAAAAGGAATTTTAGCCATTTATTTCTGATATTTAAAATATATATGGAAGCTTTTCTTAAGCAAGAACCCAAACAGATCATAGCAGAGATTTGTCACACAGACCAGGAACAGGAAAGGCCATCTCAGAGATAAAGGTACCCATCAAAACTGCCACCAGGAGTTCAGGAAACTCAAAAGACCAACTTGCTATCAACTGGAAATACAGTCATGTATTTCCAACTCATAGTTAGATGAAAATAATGCAGATAAGAACATGAAGGAGCTGAATTTGCAAATTCAGAAATCTACCAACCTGAATTTGACATTTTTAATTTTTTTTTTTAACCTGGAGAAGGGGAGAGGTAAAAATGAACAAGTTACTCCCACTTAATCACAAAAAAAGTTCTAGAAAATAATTGTTTGAAAGAGAATGTACCAAGTATTAAACAGACACTTCACTGTGCAAACCTCTCCGCTGTTGAAAACATTTGCAAGACGCCCTGTTTTCCAAAGCATTGTTTCATAAGGCCTCACTTCCATCTGCCTTTCATGGCAGTCGGTGGGAGGTACTGGGGGACGGGTGGCAAGAGCTGTAATGGGGTTTCTCCACTGGTGAAGCACGTGATGCCAGCTGGCCAGAGCCACTCCTCCTCCTCAAAGGTCCAGCAAGGACCTGAACAGGATTGAGGGAGACCAAGCCACGAGCCACTAAAGGAACAACTTCACACTCAGTACATGAAAGGCAAAACGCAGAAGTGAGGTGATGAGCACTCTCTGGTTGACGCCTCGGTCGCGTATTTTTCTGACCTTTTTTATACCATGCTCTTACCTTTACTGCATGCAGAAATTAACACCTTAAAAATCAGTTCTGGAATTAATTAAACCGAACTCATATAAACTCTTGTGCAATTGCTAAAATCAGGCCATATTTCCATGATGTTTATCACACGTCTGCAGTACCAGATCATCCAGCATCTCTCCAGTTAGGGTGTGGGCACTCAATTATGTTCTTGTCAAATTAACAAGAGACCATGGCATGGAGTTTATGTCCATGGCAGGAGGCCAGATGATACCTGATCTGGCATGAAGTCTGCCAGGACACTCAGGCTCCAAAAGATTTTAAAAACCAGAAACTGGTAGAGAGGTTTTATACAAGTTCAGTACTTTGTTTCCTGAGGCAGCAACAAACCGGCTCCCTAAAATCTGATTAGCTAGTCTATCCAGCCAAAAACTCAGTTTAAAATTAGCTATACCATCATTTCCAGCTCTACACACATTAAGATAACAATATAGACCACTGATTTAAGAAAGTGTACAGGGAGTTGCACTCAGTTGAATATGCTGATTTCTAAATCGCACCCTTAAGTAAACACAGGCTACTTTGTGTCTAGATCCTGTTTGAATGCTGTTGTTCCTATAGTACAAATGGGGAAACTGAGACAAACAGCAATTAAAGGAGATGCCTGAGGTCATGTCTTAGGTCTAGCAATCAGCAGAGGAATCTGGATTCCCAACTCCCACTTGTATTTTTTAACCACCAAACCACGATCCTTCCCAGTTCAAGTACAGTTTCAAGTTCAAGGTTTCACAAAAAAAAGCATGAGCAGACTTGGTTAGATGCATATGCAGGCTGTAATGTTTCTCAAAACACAAGTAACTGTCTAAAAAAAAATCTAACTATTTAAAAAAAGAAAAAATTCACTGCAATATAGTCTTAGCTGCAGTCTGAACATTTTTCCACCAGGGAAGCATTGTAAATACAAAACCAGTGACATCTAAGTACACAGGCCGATTACAGCTTTACTTTCAAAAGAGCTTTGATTGATCTTTTCTGATAGACCTGAAATAAATTAAACTAGATTGACTCACTTGAGAACGGACTGTAATCCTTTAGTCAGATCCTGAAGAACTCAAACCAAACCAGCTGTTAATTTAGGCTTTATAAGATAAAGCATGAGAAATCCAACCTGATGTACCCCAGAGCAATGGCTTACATCATCTCTGCAAGCAATCAGCTTGCTGCTTCTTTTAGGAACTAATCAGTGCTCTCTACCATGTGGGTGCCAAACTTGTTTTCCGCCTCTCCAGCAGGCTCCACAGCCAAAGTAGGAGGGAGGAAGAAAGAGCAATGGACAAGAGGGTGTAATTTAAAAGATTCAGCTGTTGACTTCATGAAACACATTGCACAGGCTGTCACAACATTGAGAGGGGAAAAAAATAAAAAAAGCCACATGAGCCAACTTACAATAACTATTTCAATTCAAACAATTGCTGGATCTCAGTCGGGAATAAACTGCCCAAATCAACATTCACAACTTGGAAGAGAAAAGGAGGGGAAGGAAGAGGAGAACCCACACATTTGAGGAACCAGATATGGACAGACAAGGAGATGGTCAGTTTCAGCCTTACATGAAACAACGAAGTAGGCAAAATAAAAGGTAGAAGTTTTCTGCTCTCCCAATCCAATAATAAAAACATGCCCATGAATTTCTCATTCTTACATCTGAGATTTAGTCTACAAAAAAACACTGCTTTCTGAATTGCTCTATCTGCTGAACCTAAGGAGATCACACTAGAAATTCAATTCAAGGAATTGTAGTGCTTTCAAACTGGTTTTGTCCACCAAGGAAAAGACAGCAACGAGGTTTCTCTGTTGAAGTCTACAGAAACTGATCCTTGTAATAACATCAATAACTTATATATGTAAGTTATAAACAGGGACATGCAACAGGAACACCAGTCTAAAATCATTCACAGAAGGAAACTAACACAATTCAAATGAAAACAAAAAGATATGACTTCTAGTCACAAATCTTATCTAAAGGGAAAACAGGGAAGCGAGTCTTAGACAAAGTTTGAATTACACCAGACACTCACTAAACCCTTGGCAATAACACTTCCAACAAGCTGACTTACTCCCACAAGACAATGGGGTGTCAGCACAACGCAATCTGTGTTAAACACGTGAGAGCCCTTCTCCCAGCTCCCACAGCTCTGCAGAAGGCGAAGCTGGAGATTACTCCAGGTGCCCACAGTGGCATTTTCAGTCTCTGTGACAAGAGGACCACTGTTGAGGCAGCTCTGTAGAACATTGGGAGGGCAGGAAAGGAGAGGAAAGAAAGAGGAAAAGCAGTGCAAATATCTTGGGGATTGAGCAAATCAGATCAGCTAAAATACTAGTTGGGGAAAAAACGCTCCATCAGTGAGTAGTTCCTGTATGCTTTGTTTTACTACAGTAAATTAAATTCCTCTTAGAGGACTCCAAGCAGGATTTTGTTGATTAAGATCATAGGTAGCTCTTTCAATTCCAGGAAAGGAACATGGCATGGTCTTCTTAAGAGCTGTAAAGCTGGTTTATATTCTTATTTCTCAAGGTAACAATGCTGTGCCGAAACATCAATTTGATGTTTCTATTATCAAACTATTACCAAATATAGTACCTGCACACATTTTACTTGGTTCAGAGTGTAACTGAATACAGCAAAACACATTCCTACCGCTTACTACAAACACACTTCTAGTGCCCAGCAGCCCTGTTCGACATGGATCAGAAACAAAGTCACAACACGGCTCTGGTCTGCAGCGCTCCAAGGAAATTTTGGGCAAAGGAGAGGAGACTATAAATGCCTTGAGATACTTTTGGAGACTATCCAGGAATAACAGAGGTGGCCTCGGATACAAGCTTGCACTATGCCGTTTTATCCCGGCAAACAAGTAGATACAAGTAAACAGCGTTGCCTCACACATGTCCCAGAGGCGCTGCATACTTCAGACGTGCAAGCACTCCCTCAGCCTCTCAGCACCAACACACCCCAGCTGTGTGGCAGCCCCGGCCTCCCCAGCCCCCTGCCCTGACCCCCACAGGCTGAAGAAACCAACACCACCATGGGCACGGGCACCTACTATTTGGCCACCAAGGAGGTGGTCTCACCTTTGACCACCATAAACCTCCATGTGACACAAAGAAGCAAAAGCTCATACTCAGCTCATTGTTTCTAACACCAAAGTCTGTCCACATCAGTTCCTTGCAAGAATTAAAGCAACTCAACCACTTTCCCCACCTGTGAAATACATCCAGCACTACCTCAGGCGAGGTTGGCAAGCTCTTGGGACTTCAACCACAAACATACCACGATGCCTGGCTCTCCCTGCTATCAACTACCCACTCAGGTCTTCTCAGTTTATCAAGGTCCAGTTTCAAAATCTCAGCTCAATTTTACATATATCTAACAGCCAGCAAACATGGAGTATGACGGAGGGAAGAAGGATTGTTGAGGCAGACACAACACTTAACTTGGCTCCACTTGCCATTTCATGTCACTTCCTGCATCACTGAAGAAAGATCCAGCAAACATCCAGAAGGAAAATAAAAAATAACCAGTAGAATAGGGCGGAGAGAAACGTCTCCATAGACCTCCTTCTCTATTCTATTTCTTCACCTATCCACAAACTATTTCCCCTCACCATCTCTGACGTGGACAAACATTCCAATACAGCTGTATGACTGCACAATGTCTCCTCTCCACACCCATTCCGAGCATATGGAAAAACATGTAACAAAGTCCAAACCCTGGGATAGGTTCATTAAGTCCTCAGGACTTGAGTTATCACAGTCATCTATCTTCAGTTAGGAATGGCACAACTTTCTCTAGTTCCACCCCAGAATGAGCCTGAGCCTTTTGGATTCCAGGCCTATTTCTGTGGCATGCTGAAGCTCATAGAAAAAAAAAAAAAAAAAAAAAAAAAAAAAAAAAAACAAAAAAAAAAAAAAAAAAAAAAAAAAAAAAAAGGAAGAAGAAAAAAAAAAAAGCCAAAAAGTTCAATTCACTATCTCCTTAGAGGATGAAGGCACATTCACCCAGAGATATTTTACATCATTTCTAGGAAATCTCATCTTCTCTGCAGAGACATGTATTCTAAATATAACCTCACTTACTGCTCAGGAAAACAGCTTGAAAGAAATATAGAAAAAAAATTGACTTTTTTTCCTCTTTAATCCCAAATAAAAAAAAAAATTTAAGGCATTACTTCATAAAATATTATTCAGGTATGGTTTAATTAACTTAAGTAACAAGACCGCTACTGTTGCCTTTATAGGAACCATATTTGTTCACAAGGTGAGAGTTTAGAGGGAGGGCTTATAACTATGTGTAAGTCTGCAATCCAGAGTGTCTGAGAACACAAAATTGGAGTTACAGATCACAAAATCATACTGAATCCTTTACACAGCACCATCCAGCATCTGAGACATCGCTGCATTACACAGATTGGCACAGGCACTTCGTTGTGCAAGATAGGTTGCAAAAAAGTTTGATGCAAACTTTATACCCTTTTATTTGTCTAACAGCAGTGCCCAAAGGCACCACCAGAGAACAGAGTCCTTTTGTGCTAAGTACTGTACAAACAAGAGAGTGAGAAAGACTGACCCTGCCCAAAAAACAGATGGGAGTGAACAAGGGAGGCACGGAAAAGGGAAACTGCTCAAGTGAGAGACCTGTAAAATGCAATATCAATGCTAAGGCACATATTGCCTCTCTGAGTGGGCAACAAACTGAGAACTAGTAACAAAGCAAACCAGTTTCCTGGATCTCCCCAAAAAACTGTTCCCTGTCCCAGTTAAAACAAGTGTCCCTGAGCAAGCATCCCAGGAACTTCCTACAACATACTCAAGCACTTCCACACACCACACATCCAGCCTTCCCAAGTCTGGTGACTAAGAACAAGAGAAACAAATGAGCTGACTTTGTTCTGTTGGAAGGTTGGGTCCCTCCCCTCGCCAGGGGAATTAAACTCCTGTTTCTAGGACTGGAGGATAAAGCATCAGGTTTCAGAAATCATGGCACTTTTAGCTATGGGAAGAGCTGCCAGCAGCTGAGGCATAAAAATTGCTCATCTCAGACTTGTGGTCAGAGTTAACATTTGGGGATATTTCCACAGACAAATAGATAAGGAGGGAATGCTTCCCTGGCAGATTTATTAATCTGTAAATGCTGGCTGAAGACACTGAGCCATTTGGAGCAGTGGAGTCCCAGGGAGATGGATTAGGAGGAGTGTAGATGAGGTGGCCGTGGGTGCACAATGCTAATTAAATATAGTCTGCAATTTATAAAATGGATTTGTACATATAAAGCCACGTTTCTCACCACTAATCACAACAGATCACGTAAAATCAGGCTGTACAGCATGTGGGGGGTTATACACGTATTAATTGGAATGAACCATCAGGAGGTGTTTACTGTGCCTATAAACTGCACCCCCACTCTGGTGAAAGCACAGCTATGCTCCTCACCAACAGACTATGGTCCTGATGCTGCGAGCTATAAAATCGAAACAAAATCTTCAAGCAGGAGAGAATTCCTTGCAATGGAAGACGATGGACATGCAGCAAAATAGTATAAAACAGGCAGTGAATTTCCTCTTCCTGCTGCCACTAATTTCATGCCTATCAATAAGATGAATCATTCTGTTGCTCATTTTCTGTGTAGTCTTTTGTTTCCCAACCCCGGGAAGATAAATTATGTCAAAGTATAGGCTTCACCACCCCAACCCATGGGGCCCAACCATGCATGGGCCACCTTGTTCTCTTCAGCATATTTTCAAGAAATCACATCCCCTCTAAAATAATCCCTGCTTTTCAGGACACAGTTCAATTATGCTCTAGATACAAAAAGTCTCCTCTACTTTCAGGAAGACAAAGTAGAAGACAAAGTTTCTAGAAGGTGTTTATGGTCACACTACAGTTAAACCAGAAAGCACCATTAGTTCTTTATTAATCACCAATTAATTAACTGATAGCTTCAGTTTTCAATCCAGTATTGAGTTGATAATATCAAGGTGGAAGTGGAGATGTACAGTGAAACACTTCCTACCATGAGGAATGATCCTGCACGGTGTATGAGGGGGTGGGGAGCAGGAGTGACTGAATCAAATACTTTCATCACTACTGACTTTCCCAAGGTTATCGATGGGAGCAAACAGATTTCCTATTTCTCAGTTTTATCATATGTCTGACACTATTTGATGTTGCTTAAACAGTACAAGATCTTAGGAGCATTATGCTAGAAAAAAAACATTAGCTTTCACCTTCAAGAGGTTTCCATTGCTCTCAAACATGTGAAAACACAAGAATGCTTGGCAAATTTAAAAAACACAAATTCTTCACCTTCCAAACATCCATTATCAACCTTCAGGTGGGAAAATCAACGGTCATCATTATTTTTTCATCTTCAGTATGTATTTTGTATAGGCAATATGAGTAAAACCATTACTGAAAGTAGCATTCAAAGAGTCACTAGTAGTAGAAATAATTTCTTTAATTCTTTTAATTATGATTTTTAAAGAATTTAATTATGTCCTGAATCAGCAAGGTATTAAGACATGTACAAGATTCTGAGAGAAACAGCTCTTCAAACAGTTTCAGAGTCAGACCTGTCCTCAGGTAGCTTTCCTGAAAGTGAAATGTTCTGTATCCACCCAGTTTATGTCATGGTCAAGTAAAGGAATTTTACCCTGCAGTAATTCTCAAGCACTTTTTTTACTTATCTACCTTAAAGATCTAGCTAGAAATGGGACTTGCAAACAGTAAAATTAAGAACTCTAGAAGCTAGGCTGAACATTGCTGATAAAAACCACAAAACCAAGAACTCAATTGCAAAGTAGGCTAAAGAGCACAAACTCAAAGATAAAAAGCCACTCTCGCTGTAAATAACGACGATAACAGAACCACTAAAGCAGAAATCAAAAGCCCATGTGCTTTGCCTGTGGTTTTTGACAGAAAACCAATTCATTTGGTTCCCCACAATTCACACACCAGTGCAACCAATATTTTGCATACTGATTGGGGGGGGGGAAAAAAAGGGAAAACAAACATAAAACCCAACTCGTAACACAACACATACTCCCATCACTCCGTCTAACTGCAAAATAACACCCAAAAATATAAGTCAATACAGATCTTTTGTAAATACCTTGGAACATGGTATATGCAGAAAGATGTCTTATAACATCCATGCCAGCCAGCTTGAACTTTACGCAAAAAATGAAGCACTGGGTTTCCAACAAGCCTACCCAGCCCACCCTGTATGCTTAAAACATGCTCTTCTTCTACACTTTAAAAAATACTGTTTACCAGAAAAGTCAGTAGATGGAAAAACACTAAATATGAGCAGCAAATGAAAGTTGATGCTGTTGATAGAACTATTCACCATTCTATTCCCTGGCATGTTGTGTGATATTAGGGTGGTTTTTTTTCTTTTGCCACTCTGTTCGTTTCTCATTAGAAAAAAAAGAAAAACCAACAACAAATAATCACAGCATCACACATTTCCAGATAGCCTTTGAAGTTCACAAAGTTGTTGAGATAAAATTCACAGCCCTGTTGCTGAGATTTGGTTACAAGCAGCCCTATAAAACCTGAATTGCTAGAGTAATAGTTCATCACCATTAAAAATAAACATATTATATTGTTATAAAAATGGGAGTTTAACATCTAAAACTTACAAGATCAGCAATTTGCTCTGAAAGAGGTCTTAGATATGGTATAATCTGTTTAAACCTCTAGAACAATCTCAAAGAGAAGTATTTTGAGTGAGCACAGGATTTTAAGTACAAGAAGATGAGTCCTCAGTGGTATATTTGGCCCAAGTCTTACATGTTAGTTTTCCTGAAATTTTTGGTTGGACTATAGAGCACTGTAGCAGAAGCAAAGTATGGTAACACGAGGGAGAAATTAATTCTTTAGTAAAACTGGGCTATTGGCTTGGAGTGGGATTTTTCCATGAGATTGTTATAATCAATACAACTTATGCTCAGACTTTAAAAGGAGAGGAAAAAAAAAAAAAAAGAAAATGTGCATGTGGTCATGGAGAAACAAAGCCTGAAATGTGTCATGCAATCTGGCTTCTCATGGCTAGCCTGGTCCAAACACTTCTGAGAACATGAAACCACAATGCCATAATGAAAATTTTTTTGTATACATAATTATTGAACACAACCAGCATCTGGTAGGAGAGAAAAGAAAGAAGTCCAAATACACAGCTCCCATCCTGACAAACTGTCAGCTGGCATAATCAATCAGCAGCTTATGTTTTTACATATGATTTTGTTCGGAAGTTAAAAGGAAAAGAGAGCTTCAGGGGAAGGGAGTATTAAAAAAAACCCCAAAACATAAACAGTTCTTTCAATTTATCCAGCTCTTATTTACTTTAACCCTACTTCTCCACAGTCCTTTCACGACAGCACGTTTTCCAAAATACAGAGAATATGACCTTATGCCTCAGGCTAAGTGTTAGGTAAGCAGTGTTAGCCCTATTTCATAGACGGGCAAACTGAGGCAGAGACAACCAGGCCAGAGGACAAACAGAACTGTCTCTAACATTCAAGAGCCACCTCAATCCTTCGGGTTCAACAACTCATGCAGCCTTCCTCCCATTTTAAACAACACCATGTCCAAGATCCTTATCAGCTGACTGATGCTCCTTAAAGGACAGTCACAGGATATGTACTGCATCCCTACAATACACACATTCCATACGACCCACGCTCTCCAAACCAAGAGTGACTCCTAGGTCAGCACCTAAGATCCTGCAGTCACCTCGTTAAACAAACAGCAACCTTTAATTAAGCATGAACTCAATGCTCCTGTGCAATGTGCACACATCTCAAGATGCCAAAAGGCCCTCAGTTCCCCTTGTTTGCACTTCAAGGTTTTGTTTGGGGTTATTTTTAACAAAGAAAAGCTATNAAACAAACAGCAACCTTTAATTAAGCATGAACTCAATGCTCCTGTGCAATGTGCACACATCTCAAGATGCCAAAAGGCCCTCAGTTCCCCTTGTTTGCACTTCAAGGTTTTGTTTGGGGTTATTTTTAACAAAGAAAAGCTATTTTATATATTTATTTTTTTTAAAGGTATTAAGCAATTCCAAAGCATAGCAGCTGGCGGGACAGTTTTTATGATTTAAAAAAGAATGACCCACAAAAGGAAAAAAGAAACTACACACACAGACTCTCATAGAGTGGTTCACTGGGCAATCCAGACACATTCTCAAAGGCAGACATTGTGGGAGATGAAGTTACCAGGCAGGAAAAACAGTTGCTAAGTCTGAATATTTGGTTATTCTCAGAGCAGGGATTACAAGAGGAAGTGTTGACAATGTAAGAGTAGCTACCATGAAGTCCCCAGAGCTTTTTAGTTGTCCCTGCTGATCCCAGAGCGAGGGGAGGGGTGAGTGACGGGGCTCGCCCACAGTGACGGTGCCAGGACCGAGCTCGTGTGACACTCACAGCATGTTATACATTGTCATTTCAGCACAGATTCTTCCAGGCTCTCCAAATGCACCCACCTACACACAGACCCTCAAACTAGCACTGATACACCTCGGTGTCACAGCTCACAGTGAACTGCACTGCTTCTTTTACCATTACCACATGGCTATATCCAAAAAAAAGGAATAAAACACCTTTCTGCCAGCACCACTATGTCCTAGGCCTTTTAAACAACTTGGAGCTCAATCCCTTTGATCCTCTCAAAGCAGGCTTTCTTAGCTTGTTTTCACCGAGGCTAAATGGACTTTCAGGACAAGACAGGAACACAGTCTACCAGCCTTCCCAAAAAGGCTGATGGATCTCTCCTCATTACAATGAAGTGCTATTCATTCAGAGTCCCAAATACAGAAATAAAATTGTTTTAAAATATTTTTAATAGCACAGATTTAACAGATATAAAAATGCAATCATGCCTTTCAAAATTAACGTGCTTTGAAGTAGAGATGACTGAAAATGAAGACCAACTCTTCTCTCTGTATTTTATTTAATAAAGTCCTGCAGAATCACTTTTGTTATTACAGTGAGATTTCTGGTGTACCAGAAACAAGGAATTACTAAGATGTCCTAAATTTTACCTATCAGCAGCTGGTTATTTCACCCCAGCTTTAACAGCCTCCACAAATGCCACAAAATGACTACCTGACCTCAAAAGTCCGGCTTGGAGACCCATAACCTTGGGACAGGTTCCCTTCTCCCATATTTTCTGGAGTTGCCAGAGTTGAGCAGAGCACTGTGACAATGAGAGGGAAGCAAGTGTGCACCCAGCAAGGCAGGAACAGGCACCGAGGGATTCAAACAGGAACACTGCCTCTTTATCCACTACTTTTAAGCTTTGCAGAAAGAGCCTTAAATGAGTAACGTAAGGAGAGATGACTTTTTTTGTCCAAAATGAGACAGAAGGCACGGATCTGGGTTAACTTTGCTGGAACCCACTGAAGACCACAAACAACAGAGTCAAATACACTCATTGTTCAACCCCTCTGTCTTACCAAAGCTATCCCCTGGTGAGGTGTTTCACTTGGACCTTTCGTGGCATTTTACAACTGTCTAGTGCACACATTTTGGGTATTAAATGAGTAAATAAGCAGTGACAGCTTCTTAGGCCATTATTGTACAATCCTCATCCTCTGGAATATGTCAATCATTCTGCCTGCACAACACGATGCTTAATTTTCTTTTTAAATCAGGAAAGCTGTAGCCGGAAAGCCTCTGAATAAGCACACATTAAATACATCCCACAAAGCAATCATAGCACTAAGAACGACCATGAGAAAGTGATCAGTCCCTACCCTACGTTCTTGAAAAAATAATAATTAAAAAAAAAAAAGAAAAAAACCTTGCCTCCTCCCTTTCATTTTCACAAATCTTTTTTTAAAAACCCACAAAGTTTGGAGGAAAAATAATTTTAAAAACCCCTTAACACTTTGTGGCAGTCAGTAAAAAAAAAAAAAACAAACCAGCACAATGCTGCTTTCAATTTATATATATTTCCTTCTCAATGGGAAAGATCAATAGTTTTAAGAAAAATACTCCACTTCTTTCTGCTCCATATGTTTCTCTTATTGCTTCATTTACACTGGGCTGTTCTCGTACGAGCAGTTAGTATATCTTTTTGTCATTTTAGCCTTCCCCAGCCATTAGTGCTAACCACTGAGACGGTGCAGCTCTCCTCTGCCATCCTGCCTCAGCACTGCATCTCTTTCTCCGGCCTTTCTCCCTTTGACTAATGTTCACCAACACTCATACATCATTCCCAAATTGGTCCAAATGAATTAAACACAGCTCTGCTTAACATTACGAGATTTAAATGGATTTTCTCTCTGCAGGTCTGCCCCATAATTGGGTTTATCCATCTTGTTGAAGTACAGTTTACACTTGCTAACATCACGCCAATTCAAGCTACATTTTCTGCTCCAGTGGCAGGAGTGAAGCAGATTTGTCATCGGATCATAACAGGTAATTCAAACAACAATTAGTTTGATGACGGCCCGTATGTCAATGTCTGGTCCCAGTCAGCTCTGCTCGCTCCCGCTGCTCTCTGTGCGCGAAGATGAATTGTGCTTACAATTCTTCAATTTCAATCGACAAATACTTACCGGAAAAAAGCTGGAACTCGATTGACACCGAACCATCCCATTTCCCAGTGAGTGCCCTAGAGGGAGAAGCCCGGGGCAGAGCAGGATGCTGCAAGCTCCTCTGCCCTCCAGCTACACCACAGCTTATGGCAAATGCTGAAGGACTGGGGCTCGCACTCATCCAGGGCATCAGCAGCACTCTGGAAACACTTCTCACCTGCACACACAGGCCTCGCCCAAACTCAGACCCAGCAGCCTGAGAGACAGGTGCAGGTCTCCCTGACTCCGCAGCCCTGCAAACTCAGAGAGGCAAGTCTAGACAGATGTTAGAATGAGACTATTTTCTGACAGCTGCCACATCCACAAACCCACTGTAACTGCCCCACAGGCAATTATAAAAAGCTGAGCGTCACTGAAGATGAAGTCCTGAGCTTCTCAAGTTGGGCAGTCAGCACAAGAAAGCTTTAGCTCCAGATTTCGATATATTGGGAAAGATAGGGCAGAACACCCATGAGTCCCAATTTTTAGTTAAATGTTTCAACTCACATAATAATGTCAAAAATATTTGCAAGCAAAGTCATGAGTTCTGGGTTTGAAAATACCATGCATTTCTTGGAGAGCTGATTTCGCCAATTAGGCAAGACATCATTTGCCTCTCCAAAACTGTTCAAGAAAGCTTGTTTCAGATTAAAAGAAACATTATTTTCTTAGGGCCAAGTAAGTCTAATAATACATTTATGTTTTTCAGTCCGTTCACAAACATAGGGTTATCTAGGAGGCAGCACTGATAATTTCACACAGCCATGTACTTCAGTATCTATACTAGTAACTATGAATGTGATCAATCCCCTGGCTACTTTTCCTCCTATTCTTTCTGGTTTAGAGGAAGAGAAATAAAAACCCGTAAGTAATTTTCCACAATATCATTCTGTCTCAAATTATATACTAATACGCAATCCTAGTTGTTGTACATCATTTAAATGAAAAATCCAGCTAGCTGGTTGAAAATGTAAGAACTCTTTTATTAATTAGAAGACCTCCATTGAAAGAAACCAACATTTAGATAGTAGTCTTGGTTTAAAAATTAAAAAGTGCTTAATGAGCAACAAAAATATCAGTGACTAAAGATTTTCAAAGCCAATACCAGCACATTCTAAAAACCTCTTTAACCTAAACATTGTAAAAGAAGATGATTAAGTTCAGATCAAAAAGTAGTTAAAGCAATGGTATATAAAATATTCTCCTTCTGGAAATGGCAAGGGGAAACTCTGTACAGATAGAAAGCAGATACATTAAAACCTTACTGGAACCTGGAAAACATCATTCTGTGTCTCTACACTAAAATTTAAGTCAGATACAAATCAAAGCCCTGAAAAAAATTACAGTATTTTGTGTCTGTGGTTCACATTTTCTGTGAATTTTCTAATACCATCACTGCCTCCCCAAAAAATTACAAGTACTTCTTTCATTTTCAGCTTTTTTTATTATTCTGATGCATGACTTAGAGACAAATCAGACTCACCATGGCCTGATGCTCAGCTGAGGAAAATCATGAGGGCCACTGGGGGTTTTTTGTGGAGGGCTTTGGTTTTTGGGGTTTTTTTTGAAGCAAGAGTTACGACAGCTCACAAAAATCTTTGGACAACATACATTTAGCAATTCTACATTTGTTTTTCACATCATGCTGGTATTTCAGGATAATTCTGAACACCGGGAACAGCTCCAAGTGTCTCGGGTCACTTCTGAAAGAACAGTTGGCATCAATCCCACAGGTCATTCCCTTGGAGGGCTTCCCAACATCTAAGGAGCACCCAACCAAAAACTTCAAAACCTCTCAAAGACATCAATTCCCACACAAAGCCCATCATCTGGTGATTTGTGCCTGTCAAGCTCTGAAGAAAGAAATCCCAACGTCCCAAACACATAATGGGTAGAAAGAGGTCACAAATCTTCACCGCACTCCTGGCACTCGACCCCGGCGCTGGGCAGGGAAGCGGTCGCAGCAGAAAAGGCTGTGGCAAGAGTCAGGACCCAGTTTTGCAATCATTACTCCTGCCCCACTGAAGGCTGGGGGTATGGGGTAATATCTCCAGCCCAGACCCTTATCACTGTTATCCACAACAAGGAGATGAAGCCACTCGTGTCCTCGAGCAAGGCAGGCACTTAGTGCATGGTGCCGGGGGCAGCAATCTTAACAGGGTGTTTATTTTTGCTAAGCTGGCACAGGAACAAGGCACAGGTGTGCACGTGAGAGGAGGGCAGGGGTCACAGAGAGAAAAAGTAATAATGACTTCCAGGTTTGGGAATCGCCTGGCGCTCCAGAGCCAGCAGATTCCAACTCTTCCAGCTATTCACAGCCAGGAAATACCCTCTCTCTCAGTCATCGCTCAAAATAATAAATATTTATTTATAAATTGCACACAACCTGTTCCCCTAGCACGGGGCTGAACAGAGCAGAAATAAGGGCAATGCAACCCCTTAATTGTCAGAATATCTGCAAAAGCAAACAGGGACCAGAAGTCACACACACACAAGCTCAGATTGTACTAGGAGACATCACCAGCATCCAAGAAATTATGAAGACAACCGGAAAATTTCTCAATGTTTTAGATCTAGTCTCTCTTCCAAAACAGGGAGATGTTTCCCAGGTCATAATCCCTCAAAAGAGGAGACTTCCCACTCTATCACCAAGCAGGCTCAGCTCCAGCTGTAGAGCACAGGTGTCAGGCTCACATCCTGGCATAAAAGGAGATGGGTGCTGATGCTCCCTTGGAAGCTGAGTACAGCACAGCCAAAAGTCTATGCAGGAAGCAGGAATTGAGCAGAGAACCTAGTAAGTGTTTTGGGTTTTTTTAATTCAATAAGTCTCAGCTACCACTAGCAGCCAGCACAAAGCCTCAAAGCCAAGCAGAACAACACATCCTCAGGCTTTTGTGTCCTAGCTTGTCCTGACCGCTTCCATCACAAATCAGTTGTCGTAGCTGGAGACTGGACTTGAGACGCTGATTAACCAAAGCCTGCTCTGCTCCTGTCTGACACAGCACTCCCTCGTCCAGCTCCTCATTAATGGGCTCATGGATATCCATCCACTGTGACTGCTAACTCCACTGGCTGTTGAAGGGCATGCACCATGCTGGCAAGAGGCCGGATCTGAAAAAAATCCAGCTTTTCTGAGCAGTCAGAGCCCTGTCCCAGAGCAGCGTGGATCACTGTGCTGGAACCACTCTCCTGTGGCGGGTGAGCTCAGGCAGCTGGCAAGGGGAGCCAGGCTGAGGTCAGGCTGCTTGGAAAGAGCAGAGGGTACTAGACCAGCCGAAGGGCCATCCCAGCTTTGAGGGGTTTGTCCCAGCAGAGACCCCAACAAACCAGCCTTGCAGTGCAGAGGGACTCGATTCGGAGACAGAGTGCATCCAAACCCCTGTGCAAAGAGCCCTGGCCAAGAGCCAACCAAACAGACCCAGCGGTCAAAGTAGGTCCTGCTTTCAGGGAAAAGCAGAACACCAGAGACAGAGGCTGGTATACAGTGGCCCTCTTTAAAATAATAATTGGAAAAAATATATATATCCATAGTAAAACTCTCATCAGCTTCATCAAGGCCAGAATGTGACCCATGCTTGTGGAGCCACCCTGAGGGAAGGTAATTAGCCTCACTCAAGGGATGCCAAAAAATTTAGCAGAGCATCCATAATCACCCTGAAATGTTCTCTACCAGCAAAGCATAATGTGTTTATCATTTATTTCTCAATTAAGTGGTGTTTAAATTGACTAGGGAGTGGATTCTTATTGTACATTGATTAGCCAATAAAAATACATTCAAAAGCGAGTTGGCCTACAGACAAGGAATATCGTACCTCTCCCTCTGCCAAGCAAGGTGTCTTCCTGGACAGGCTGCTGTACCTTCTCTGCACCTCTCCCAGCAGTTCAGCTCTTGTGTGAAACACTTTTACACAATGAATGAATTCCTAAGGCTACTTGTAAAATTACTAGGCGCAGCCTTGTTAAACATTCATTTGGAGCTAAGACAATACGTTAAAAATCACAAAGCAAGTGAGTGCCAAGTGCTGTGCTACCATCAAAGCTAAATAAACAGAGTAGTCCATCAACGGCTTATTCCTCCAGCTTACCCCACACTCTCCATCCCAGTCTGCACTCACAGATCAATAGCAAGGCTCATTGATTATAACTGGAACAGGATCATCACACCCTTTTCCTTCCAGGTCAAAAGGCACAATGACTGCAAGCCATTAAGTACTTTGTGGCATCACTCAATGGCTGTATTTATGCCATATACGCAGTTATGGTTATTGCGTGGAATAATGTCCATTTATTTCAGCAACAATCTGACAAACTATATTTATGCTGCACCTTTGGCCTCCTTGCTTGAACTCTGCTCAGCAACATCTCTCAGCTGGGACTACTTCTAACACACAAACCCTCCAAACTGCTTTCAAACTACCAGTGTTTCTTGGATGTTGTTTTGTTTCAATCTACTACAAAAGGGCATTTTCTCGCTCCCTGCTCTTCTACCCTCCTCTTCTCCTCTTGCCCCTCAAGCTGTCGGCCAAAGAAAACAAAGGATTTTAAGTTACATTTCTTGTGTGCCCTCTGTGAGCATGCGAGTCTGAAGCGTTATGAAGGTTGGCCCAAGAAGTTGCATTTCACCACCCAGCTGGGGAAGATGCCCCCCAAACCCTGGCAAAGCACACAAGAAACCTCACCACTACCTACAGATCCCTCAGGAGCTTCCAGGGCGCCTGGCTGATTACCTAGGAATGTCACTTTACAAAAAGTGGCCTTAATTACAGACATTCCAGTATTGCAGTCACACGACAGTTTCCCTATAATTCCAGGGTTTTTTCTATATATTTTCCTATATTTCCTATAATTCCATGTTTTTAATGGACAACCAGCAACAGAAATATTAATGCTACTTCTGTATTTCAGAGAAAGAAAAAAGGCATAGACACATACCTACATTTAAATTACATATATATGCATGCATACACATGCATATAAATCCCTTTGCTGTGAACGAAAAGGCTAGTTGTCTGAAGGTGTTATAAATGCCCTTCAGAGCTCATTTAGTCTGGGCTGCATAATCTCACCAATGAATTTGCCACTTGTAAATATTCCAAATTTATGCCAATAAAGTCTTCTCAGGAACCAGACAGCCTATATATACACATATATATATAATCCATGCATGGAGCCATTAACATCCGTTTGTGGTTTGTTATTCTTGTGAAACATCAGCAGGGGAAAGAAGGGAAAGTCCAAACCATGTGTCCTCAGAAAGAACACTGAGCACTCAGCGAGTTGGAAAAGTGGAAGCTCGCACCCCTTCCATGAGATGGGGCAGCTCCACACCACTTCTCCTCATTTCAAAACTGAAAGTATGGCAGAGAAAAGAACGTCAAGGAGAAGGGAGATAAATGTAGGAACTTATGTCGTGTCAAGCTCTCATAAAAGGTCTGGATACACCTACAGAGCCTTCCTTATGACTGTCATATAAACATTACACCAGGACTGTGTACAGGAGATTAAACTGGAGGAGAGAGAAGCTTCACATGTGTCATCCTACCAAAGGTTATTTTAGGATCAGCTTAGAAGCTGAGTAGTGGGTGGCAGCTGATTATATTACCAGCGGCATATCTAAATAACATGGGCCCAAGCGTTCATCAGGACCTCTCGTAAAGGGTTGTGGCTGCACTGGAACTTGAGCTTGAAGCTTGGCTGCAGAGGAGTCCCCTTCCCCAGGAGCCTTCCCTGAGAGCAGGACACAGACACAGCACAAGCTCTTTGGCTTAAAGGCCACATTTATTCAAGGAATAATGTCAAGGAACATACCCGAGACTCAAGCAGGATTTTCCCAGCCAGGGCCACCCTGCTGCCCTGTGCACCACGGGGAACCACCATGAGCACACAGAATACCCGTGCACAGGGCACATCCAAGCATCACACAGAGAGCCCTACGTGACCAAGTCATCACCAAGCTTTATCATCCCACAAGCCAGCACCAAGCCACAGATTACTCGCTTCTGTGCATGACAAGTCTCAAAAGCAGCAGCTCAGCCACTGCCTTTGGAGTTTCAGCTGTCAGTGGATCACATCTTGATGGCAACTGCAGCTGAGGGAGGGCTTTGGACAAGCACCTCAAATTCAGAAAAATGAGTATGTAATGGACTAATCTCTGCTTACATAAGAAATGTCTCTGTTCTCCCACACAAAGCAACCACCTTCACAACCCTGGGCCAGGAAACCAACCCTACCTGGTCACAGAGTCACGTTCATGGCTTGAGATGCCCAAGCAATGCTGCCAGTCCTGTCTTTAAATGGCCTAATTTCAGGTGTTTAGAGGAAACCTGCAGTTTATTCATGCAAAGAGTGACCACTGACTACAGCACCTAATGGCAATGCTTGTTCTCACGTACAGATGGGCAGGCCCTCCCCTACAAAAAAATCCTCCCAAATGACTAGAAAATAATCAGATACTCCATTCTCCAATGTTGCCATGACCCCAAGTCTGCAGAAAAAAACCCTTAATATACACTTATATACATATATTAAATATGTATGTAAATACATCAGCATTAAAATATTAATATTATAAATACTGGTGTTACATGGATTATAAAAGTTGAAGTTATATAGATATTAATATACAATTTTAATATGTAACAGATCTTAATAGTTTCCTATCAATCTCTTCCAGATTTCTGCACTAAACCCCTGGTTCATAATTAGCTCTATTTAAATATTTTCAAGGCTTACAGCATAGTTTTGTAGTACTACTTGTATAAAATCTGCAAATGTTTATTGAAGCTTTTAAAAAGAGGTTTATGTTAAAAATGAACCATTATCCTGAAAAGTAGCTAATTATATCTTCATAAATCTATAGCTGTTAAGCCATCCAAAACACTACACAAAAGTCAGCTTCATTTTAGTTCAGATGTAGTTCCTCTCCTATTTCTAACTGTTCCAAGATTTTGGTACCTATGACTACACTGATGTGCTCATTTGATTAAAACCAAGTATTTCTACAGCAATTCCTCGATGAACCATTCTGTCAGGTTTTGCAGGCTCAGAAGTATAAGCTTAGTCTGAAATCTGGGACTTGGTTTGGGTGGGCAGTGCTTCTTCAAGCTGTAAAAGCACTCAAATAGCACCAGATGTTAGCTGCTCCTCTGGCTTCGTCACCTAATAGGACATCACTCCTTGGCTTTTTTCAGCACAGGACGCCCATTCATCACAGGGCCACATTCCCCTGGGTTTGGCCCTGAACACGAGTTAGAATCAGCTGATACTGGACTGGGTCTTTGTCGGGATCAGACGCCACACAGCGCCCACCTGGCCTGCTCAAGCATTCCCAGTAAAGGAACAAGTCTTACTACAGTGGCAGAAAAAAGTTATTTTGTTGCTCAAAAGGGGCCTCCAGTGAACTCCAAGGTGACCTCATACAGCTGCCATCCAAGAAACGAAACACAACATACACTGCAGTGACTGCATGTAGCTGAAACAGGCTGAACAATACAAATTTCCAAGGCAGGTACAGAACGCTGCTAACAAAGTAACTAACAAACGGGTGCTAACAGCAGAAACTAATACAATCTATATTGGTAAACACTGAGGAAAAGCAAATCAACACCAGTTTCGTCTTCCATTAGTTCCCTGTATACACATTCATATAAAAAGAGATTACATTATTTTTTAAAAAATTAATTTCCTCCCTCTACTTGGATAGTAAGTCTTTGATTTCTTTTGGTAAAATCCACACAACTGCAAAGAACCACCATAACCACTAACTTACATCACCTGCCAGAAATAAGATCATCTCAACAGTTTGCAATTCAGAGGTTAATCTACTTAAAGTTTTAGGACAAATCACTACTCATTATCCTAGTGCAACTACACTCTTTGGCAGGAGAAGGTCACACCACCCACCAAAGAGAAAAATACAGATCTCTAGCAGTTCAAACCACGACACCTCACTGAAAGACTATTTTTAGCCACCTTCAAGACAGCCTCAAATCAGTGAGAAATACTTCTTTCTGTAACTTCAAATCAGACTTTAATAAAGAACTCTGATTGTTCCTCCAGTATAAGCCAGGTTGCCTGACAGTGTTTGGAAGATAACCTCCTCCAAGCAGAGGTACAACCACAATTCCTTTGCCGCATAGCCAAGACAGGGAACTATCAATTTCTCTCTCCATCCAACAGTCCCATACCTGAGCCTGCAGTTGTGCTACTCAGCTGAGTTATTACTCATTGAAAAAGAACAGCAAGTAACTTCTGAACCATTTCACAGGCAACAGCCTTTTTCTCCCCTCCTACATGAACTGAAATGCCAAATACCAAACCTATTTGTAGCAGTCAGGATTAGTTCTAACAGTAGAACCATGGAGAGGATAAACTGATCTGAACATTTATCTAATCGCTAACCATCATTCCTGCTTATTAGTTTATTGGACCCCAAATGCACAAAGTACTTAAGATAATAGAGAAAGTTTGATCTGTGCCAGGAAGAACTCCCATGAGTAGGAAAGAAACTGAAGTAAGATGAAACTGTAAGAGAAACCAATCTCAATTTACAACCACTTGTGACAGTGGAGACATGGATCCTCCTTTCATTCTGCATGAACCTCTTTTAGCCTTTACTGGAACTACCCCAAAGAAAGATAACCCTCTTAGATATTCAGGAAGTTACACAAAACTGTAAATCTCTGCATCAACATAATAGAGTATCAAAAGGACGTGTCCTACAGGCTCTAGCACTTCATGCTCTTGGCTTTACTGATGTTCGTGCCACCTTAGGAGGGCTGCTCTGGTGGCATGAGACAGAAGATCACCTCTGGAGACTACACACATCTTCAGCTTCAGAGGAAAGAAATCCTGGGAGTCAAACAGCCCAACTCCCCTGACTGTGCTCCTACCGAACACAGCACACCCACGTGAACACACATCTAATGCAACTCACTGGTTGTATCAGGGTGCAACTGGGGTTGGTGATTGCTGGCACCACAAGCCACCAGCGTCCCAGCACCTCAGTTCCACGCAAACATTCAGGTTTAGATTTGATCACTCTGAAGGCAATCAGTGTGCAAGATCATTACCAACCAGCCTCGTGCAGCTTTACTTTGAAAAGTGACTCCATGAAAGTGGTATGAGGGTGAGGTAGGGAGGAAAGAGGAGTGTGGTGTTCATTTCCTTTTAACTTTCCATTTCATATGTGTTCAGCACCATGTCTGAACATGTTAAGAAATTTCTTCCCCTCCCAATTTACTCTTCCTCCAAATCCTTGTCCTACAAATTTTATCTGGGATCAGAAAATTAAGCTGAATTCGTTTCTCTTTCTTATGCACACAGAAAAATAAAAAGACTTTGCAATCCAAATTCTGCACTTGTGTACACCTGCATTAACCCCATTGTCCTCAAATTATTCCCTTAACAATGGCTGTGGGTTTGTACAGGTGTTGAACAAGCCCCGTAATTGGAATTTAACAAACAATTCCAACAGCGGGGAGGGGGAAAGTGCTCATTCCTTGTAGCATTAGCTAACATGTTCAAGGAGTAGAGAAAAAAACAAAAAACAAAGACAAATTTTAAAGGTATTTAGGCGTATGCAGATGTTGGCAGGCCAGTCGGGAGATTTCCAAACACTGCCCATTTTCTACTTAGATTCACAAATCAGAGCAATAGCAGAGAACGTAAATGAAAAACTTGCTTCTCATTTGCACCATTTTTTCAGTATTCTCTTTAGCCTCCTTCCTGCTTCACCAAGTATTTTGCTTCCAAAACAAACTTCATAAGCTTCCCCATGGGACCAGAATTTAGGCCATGATCCTACAAAGCCCAAAAGTACAGACCCAGCTGGGCTGAGGACAATTCTTCAGAGGGTTGAAATGGCGACAAGCCCAGAGCATGTGCAGGACTGGGGCTTTCACCACCAGCTCTGGGGAAGGGAAGTACCTCCAAACCACTTTTGCACTAAGAAACAATACCAACAGGAGGCAGAGAAGCAAAACAGGGCCAGGCAGAAAAGCAGGATTGAGGAAATGCCACACAACAAGAAGAGGACATTGGCTGCTCTGTGTTGCCACATCAACTAAATTCGACAGCTGCTCTTCCAGGCTGAGCTAGATTTCACATAGCTGTAAAGTCAAATAAAAGCATTCTGTTGCTGTCTTGAGCTCCTGCAACCATGACTTCAAATCAGCTTCCTCCAGCACTCTTTCTCCACGCAGCAAGCCACAGCCAGGACACGGACTGCAGATGTGGTTAGGCTTTGTTGTGATGGATAACTTGGTCATAATCTAACAGGGAAGGTTATCCAGCTGGCAAATGAAAGAGATCAGTGACTTTATAGGGCCAGCAATTATTCCTCAGTGATGCAGAATTACTACAGAGCACTCAATGCTGAAGAGATGCCCATTGCTGACAAATTACCAATCCAAGAAATTAATTACCAGCTGAGAAAATAATGGACAAGGGATAAGACTGAGAAAGCCACTCTCAAGAGAGGTCCATCATTTGCAACAAGTACATTCTCATCAACAATTAGTCCTGGTACAATTAGTACCACACTGGGTACTCTTTCAGGGTGGCAGACATCACAACTGGTCTGCAAACCATCAATGGTTGAGACAAAATAGCATCATCTAAAAATAGAGACATTGTTCAACCTGACCAGGACATTGTCCAACACACAAACCCCACTCTATGCTCCAACACTGCATAACCAATTCAGCATTACTTCCAGCAAAATCAACAACTCCCAACCCCTCTTTGCAAGCTCAAGACGACTTCTCCATGTTCAGAAAGCCCTCCCACATTCACAGACAAGGCAACTGAAGTGGAGGAGCACGTGCTGCTGAACATTAACAGCCATTTTTCCAATGCAAACTCCAAGATAAGTTTTTTTTCCACAGCTTTTTCATGCTAGGGCACAACCGGGTAAAAAAAAAGGAAATCAGCTTTTTGCAAAAACATAAAGAGACCAAGCCAAATTCATCATCATTAAGTGGAAAATAATTGAGGGGGATGAAGGAAAAGAAAAACCAAACTATACAAGAACTGCACATGACCTCAGAGCTACAATTTTCACAGCCATGACTATTTACTGGCTCTAACAATGTATCCACAACCAGCAGCAAGACCTTCCTTTACCCTCTGGTGCACCCGTATCTTAGGGATTCAGTGCAGTTGCTGGCTGATCCCAGGCCTCCAGAGAAGAGGGCAGGAGACATACAACACTCCCATGGTCCCAACACAGCACTTGGCCAGCCATGCCACAGGTCTTCAAGGCCACGTGATGCAGAGAAACACCAGACAGAGCGAAGACAGCAGCCTAAATGGCTCCCCCCCTCTCTCTGCATTCAGATGTAGTGGTGAATGAAGGGGAGAAACATAACACTGACTAAATGATTAAGTAAATTAGCCAAGGTTGACAGCTCCAAACCTTTACAAAGGGGAGACCCTACATTATTTTGGGGAGAACAAAAAAAAAAAAAAAAGGCAATCACAAAACCTAAACAGCTATTTAAATGGAATCAAAATTACCAACATTACACCCAGGATGATTACTTAAGAAACTCAGGGAGCTTGGTATTTTCTTTTCTTTAGAAGTAAAGGCATAGAGGAAATTCAGCAGTCACATTTTCTTCCTCAGGCAAGAACACCCACACTGCTCACTCACTCATTCACTCCCATTTTTCTCTGTGCAGTGTCTGACCCAAAGGAACCCAGACTGAGTCCTCCAGACACTCCTGCATCGTGCACAAAAACAATCCTGATTTTTACAGTTTTATTTGGCTAGTTCACAAGACTCAGTCTCACGTAATCCTCGGGCCTGATCCTTCTCCTAATAAGAGCAATGGCAAAACTCCAGCTGATTCAGTAGTTCTGGACAGACCTTGCAGCAGCAAGAGGATAAACTTTAAGGGTCCAAGCCTTATCCATTCACTTTTCTGGCTTCCACAAGTAATCCTTTTAAAAATAATGGGACTGCTCCTAAGAGTCAAAATGCAGGATTGAATGAGAACAGAAACTGACTGAGAAATATTTGGGGTTCCCCCTCCACCAGAGCACAAGTGAACTTCCCAAAGCATCCTCTTATTTTGTTAAATCAAATGACAGCACAAAAAAAAAATTAAAAAAATAAAAGCAAAATGCCTGAAAATGCCATTGGAGGCAGGAAGAAGAAACCTAAGTCCTTCTTTTAAAACAAGGACAATCAAATGATGAGTAGCTGAAAATGTGGCCACACACACACACCCCTTCATATACACATACATACACAGAGGCAGTTCATCAGAAGTGAATCGGAGAGAGAAAGATGAATTTGAACCCTTTATCCCCTGTCCTTTATAAAGGCTGCCACTCAGTAAACGGAGATTGCTCTAATTACTGTGACAATTCTGCACCCCGTTCAAACAACTTTTGTGTTCTGGACAGGTTTCTCCGCGAGTTTGAAATTCTTGGCCTGAGAACCACTCTTGTCTAAAAGAGGTTTCTCGTTGCAAACGCAGAATGCAACACTAACAAGTTGTCCCTCTTTTCAGCTCCTTTCATTCTCCTCTTTTCCAATTGCCTGATTCAGGGCTTAATGGAAACTTGTCAAGGCTTTTCTTCCCACAAACCCTGTAGAGCCCCAAGGCAATCTGTGCACAGAGCAACCACAGGAATCTCATATTGTCAATTAAAATTGAATAGACACCTGATAACCGAGTATACGTTCAAGAATAATATACATCACATGCATGTACACAGATGTACCCACGTAGCCAGTCCAATACCCACATTTGGGCACACTAGCAGCACAGCAGCACACCACTTCCCATTTACAACCACCCGGTGACACCCAGGTTCTAGTTTTCACTTTTTCATTTCATACTTATTAAATTTAATTTCACATTTATGAAATTAAAAACGAAGTACTTTCAAGTACTGTAGTTGCGCAACAGAATACAATGGAAAATAAACTAACTACATATACAAGGCATTTGGCATTTAATAACCCTGGGGATTGTAAAGATATTTAGCTGCTATCCAGATAAAATAAGCTCTGTGGATATTCTTTAAACAGCAGTTTTGTGACCGATGCAGTAGTTATGTTGGTGACTAGCTCCTGTAAGAACCTTTTGTTTTTTACATTAACACAGACATGTTTTAAGCTACATTTTAAGGCATAATTTAAGAATTAAGAAAAATCCCATAGGAGAATGTAACAGGGATTGAAGTAAACTGAGATATTTGGTTGATAATAATAAAAATCTCAAAGAACTTGTCTTCCAGACAGACAACTATAATCTGTGACTCCTTTGAATGGGAGAAAACCTTCTGGTAAATGTCCCAGAGAAAACAAAGATAGAAACACTGTCTGCCATCTTATTCTTCGGATATGTTCATTCAAGGTCATACCTTTCCCTGGCTTCTTTAATATTGGCAAACATTTATAATAGAGCAGTTTCAATAGCTGTCTGTTCAGCCTGGGCATAGATCAATGCAGCATCTATATGCCGACTTCCAGACCTTGCCTATGTCAGAGTAGTGGTCCTGGTTTTATAAATCTCTTCAATCTAATTAAACCAATGCAAACCTCTTACTGTGTATGCTCCCAAACCAGTTCACTCATTTAACCAAGTTAAAATTATTCAAGCCAGGGTTTAAAGCAGTTGCAAGAGAACCTTTTTTTAAATATTAGTATCAGTTAAAAACAGAAATCCATGTAGTGGGTTTTCTTCAGAATAGAAAAGCCTATAGTCTCAGACTTTTCCATATCATTATTTAAGGAGTCATTGACTCCAGTGGGAGTTCGGATGTGCTCCAAGAGGTATGCCCCCACCTTTTCCTCTCTAATTTTCCCTTTCTTAAAATAGGACAATTTGTATCTATTGTATCAACATGCAAGAACCATTCATGTTTCCCAGAAAGTCCCTTTGCAGGATTTTCAGTTTGGCAATTTCTATTATTTCCCACATCCTCCTTTTGGACTACTTTTTTTTGGTGTCTCAGCAGCATCACCACCACTAGTCAGTTAAGAAGCAGAGACTGATTTTGTTGTATACAGCACCTTTCACACCACAGATACTCTGGAAAGAGCTTCAAAGATGTGACAGAGATACTAGTCAAGCACTTTTATATATTCATACTTGGTAGCCATAGGTATGCAGTCGTACTTCCCATGGAGCCTAGGGCTCTAAAACCTGTTCTGCCAAGAGGGGAGAACAGTTAGGCAGGACTAACTGTGTCATGAGGACTAACAGAATGGTTAGCACCAACGAGAGTCCCTCCTGAATTCAGCCTCGCTCCCTAGCTGAATACCTGCAGGAGTTTGGTACCCAAAACATCTAACCCCAAAAAGAAACTGCCCTCCCATCTTCTCCCTCTTTGCATTTCCTTCAGCAAGCAGCAAAAGCATTTCAAACAACACAAACCCATTCTCCACTCAAAGCCTACTTGGCTCCTATAATTTCTATCATTTTCCTGTCATCATTTCTTCTTTGCTGAAGCCAGCAGCATATGAGTCAGAGAACAATCATTAACTTTTACAACTTCCATACAAATCCACCTACTCATATTAGAAAAGCAGAATTGACATGCAACACAGCCTCGGACCAAACCCTGATCCTGCCAGGGTGCTCCACATTTTCTGTGGGAAAGTCAGATACTGCAGAAGCAGGAGCTCATTCAGGAATGCACCATTGGAAACGTAACTTTACTTCCCAACCCCACCAAGAGCAAAGGACTATGAAGAAGCTGCAATATATCAATATCATATTTAGTTGAGTTTGGCTTTCTCAATATCTTTATCCACTTCTGAAGAACTTGGCCATTGGTTCAAGACACACGGGGCCTGATGCAAAGCCCTTCATTATTAATAGAAGCCTTTTTTCCACTGACTTCAATGGATCTTGGACCAAGCCCAAGGAAGACAAGATTTCACAGCAGTAAGAGTGACACACATTCTCCGCATTCAAAAAAAAAAAAAAACCAACAATACGAAGCATTTACGATGTCAATCTGCATAGCACAGTTTTGTTTGTGTTTGCTTTTTTTAAAATAGGCTCTAGGCAGTTGGATTAATGCACCTAAAAAGTCTCTCTGAAGTTGGAAAGAATTTACAGGCAGATACAAAATGCTATGGTGAGATATCTAACACTCCCAGTACCTCCCTCAACTAGGATGTAAAGGCATCCTCTACAACATTTCTTGTAAGTTGCTGCAGTCACACTTTAAAGTGTCCCATCACTATAAACTCCTCCAGTAACAGCTACAGTATTACCCATAATGAATTAATTTATATTAATATGGCTATCACACACACTTCCATATGAAACCCATTGTTCTGGAGCATTAATAAAAATCTCAGTAAGTGAAGTAACATGGTACCCCTATACTTAGTTTAAAGATATTTAAAATAAATACATTTAGAACAAAATTGCTAATATCTTTAGTTTATCATATTTGGCACAGCAAGCAGAAACCCAGTTATCTTCTCAGTACGTATTTATAGCATCACCCGTTCCCATTCATTCCGCATTTTCTTAGAGAATCTGCTGTACCCTACATCTGCAATTCATTGACTTTACAATTTACCACATGTTGAGATGGAGAGGTCTCAGCTCCATTTGAATCACTGCACAAATATGCAAGTGATTTATCGTTTTAAAACTAAAGACTGCAGAAGAACGACTCCACTTTTCCTGAACATTACTCCTTCTGGCAGACCATGAACAATTACAGCGCGTACTAATTAAGCTCTGTAAATGTGCTGTGCCCTGCTAATGCCTACCAGGCCTCAAATTTAGTTGCATGAAGCCAAACTTCAGCCAGCGACTTAACTCATTCAGCACTGCCCAGTTGCCTGAGCGTGACCCCACGAAGAATAAGGGTCGAGGGTTTAGCCAACCTAAAACAAAGGCGTGAGACTGAACAGATTTTGCCGGAAAGAATCACAGGGGGGAGATGCCAGAGGGGGTGGCAAGCATCCTGGGAGTGAAGAGGAACATCCTTGTTGATAACCTGTTAAAAAGGTACAATACCACACCAGCTTTGCAGCGCAGTGCTGGGGGATTCCGATCTGTCCCCAGGGGCTAATAAGTCACAGTGCTCCATTGATTAGGGAAATGCATAAAACCTTCAACAAAACTGTACAGCTATTTGTGGAAGAGCCGAATTGACAGCCCCCTCTTTTTTTTTTTTTCCAGTCAGACTTTACATGGCTCATAGAAGAAAAACATATGGGCAAAGGAGTGCAGCTTTCCACCACACACATAACCCTGCCTCTTTCTTAAATTAGTCTCCAAGCATAACAGTAACCTACAGGGAACCTGAAATCAACTGCTGGAGAAATTAAAGCTAAAAGTAATACCTAGGCATATTTGAGTAATCGCATTATCTTGTTAAAACACACACACCCCCAGCACAGACAAGACAGCAGCACTTCAAATCTGGCTGTCCACTCTAGCAAAGCGTGTGTAATGGGGAGTGAGCCGAGAACAACGAGCTTTGCTGAGCGAAGCACTGTTTCTTCTCGGGCCCCAGACTTTCCTGACACTTAAGAGTCAATCCCCAGATCCCAAGCTTCCCCTCCAACCATCCGTTCAAACACTGGCATTTCCCCCCTGCCCCCCCAAGTTTCTACAATTTCTCCTCACGCTCCAACATCCCTCCTTTGTCCTCCAATTACTCTCCAGTGGTCCCCCCACCGCTCTCGCAGTGCCTCCCCCCAGTTAACCCCTCCTAAAACACCACCCTTCCCACATCCCCCCAGTCCCCTCCATGCTAACCTACACATCCATCCCACACTGTCCCTTCTAGCAGGACACAGGGCTTCTCCCATAAAAACTGCCTCTAACCTCAACATCTCCATTCATTCAGTGCATGTCTTTCCTTAACGTGGGCTTTTGCTGCTTTTTAAGAGGCCCTGTTTTATACACACAAACCAGTCTAACATATATATTTCCAAGAATCCACCTTTTGCATAAAACCTGATGCGGTTTTTTTTTTCCTTCCTCCCCAGCTCAGTGGTATGTGACAAAATTAAAGGACATTTCCAGGTGTCATCTGTCTTTAAATGTTTGCTTGTGCCCGTATCTAGGAAATGCTGCACAATACTGCTGAGACCTCTGTAAAGGACACGAGCTGTGCTAAACTTCTTCCCTCCTTCAGCCTGGCTGCGTCACCCACTGCCCAGCCTCTACAGCACTGCAAGTGTTAATTATAAACTTCGCAGCCTATGTTTAAAAAAAAAAAAAAAAAAGCACAAACATAAACCAGCAGTTGGGAGGAGCAGCAGAAATATCCTTTGCTTTTAGGTGGGGAGAGAAAGGATTTCCATATCTCCCCCACACACCCCCAGCACCACACTTCATCTCTCATTGCTTATAATTAGTGAAAGAAATTTGACCCACTGCCAGTGTCTGTGGACCTTGGATATTATAAGGCCAGCGTGGCGTCAAATATCTTAACATTCATAAGTGTTATAGGCTGTAAATAAACCCCGTGGATTTATGACCCTGCGGTGCTTGCCAGCAAACGACTGTGGCACATTTCTTTCAGCAGACCTGTCGAGGTGCAAGTTTGCCTTTGGTTGTAAAATTAACCATTTCCTTCACAAATGTGCCCAATTAAAAGTCAAAGTTTTAAGGCTTACTTGCATATTTGCCAGGACATGGGACTGAGGAGATGCCCGGGGAACACAGCTTTAAACTTCCCCCCAAGCCTCACAACTCCCTCCAAAGCAAAACTTCTAACAACAGCCCCAATGAGCAAGGAAAGTGTCTGATTTCACCAAAAAAACCCTGAAAAAAGCCCAAACTGACAACCTGACTGCTGTTATATTCATATGTGACTACCGCCAGCCCTCATTTTTGGCTGCTCTGGGGCTGGGGGGAGCAGGCGTCTCCCCCCGGCTGTGCCTGGAGAAGGATCTCCTCCCTTCCCCCAGGATAATGTCATCTGCTTCCTGTGTAGGAGAGCATTTGCTAAATCCAGGTTGTCTCATGCTTAACTGCCAATAATCCAACTTCCACATAACTCCCAGACAGCTGGGAAAAGGTCCTTAGAGTTTTTAGTCATGGTACAGAAACACACGTCCACACAAAAAATCTGCAGCTGTCCTTTTTCTCTACACCACATTTTTTATCTGATTTTGGGGCCCAGTCATGAAAGTCTTGACAATGTTAAAACATTTTTACCTACATTCTGGTTTACAAGCAACAGTGAAAGCTGCAACATACTCCTTCCCCTCCATCTTCAGCTGACAAATCAGCATATACTTGCTTGAACAAAAAATGAAGGGGAAGAAGGGAAAAAATAAACCACACTACCCCACTCAACATCCTCAGTCCTTGTATGAATGCATTCAAAAAACCTAGAAAGGCATCTACTGTATTTTTTTTTCACTACAGATCAGCCACTGGTGCACCTATTAAAATTGTTTGATTTCCAAAGCAAATATTATTTTTAATGAAGTGCAGTCCTGCAATTATCCTGTACACTCAAGTAACAGTACTGCATTATATTGTTTTGCAAGGTCCCAGAAACATGAAACTTTTCTCTAACTAATTTTCATAGCCCCCTGAAGAGAAACTGATGGAGCAAGCAATGCAGCATTTGCTCCAGAATGAAATCTTATCAAGGGGGGAAAAAAAGAAGAAAAAAAAAAGAAGAGGGGAAAAAAAAGAAAAAAGGGTAGAATTCAAAATAAATCAGCCTCTTTACTGAAAATAAGTTAACAAACACAGTCTGTTTGCCACTGTATACCAGCTATGCTAATGCTATAGCAGAGTGATTCAGCAATCTACCTAATTAAGCACGAGGAAAGTTTCTTTATGGAGGTTCCATTTGATTTACACCACGGGATCATCATTTCTCATTTAACAGCTTGTTTTTACACAAGTCCAGAAACTTTATTAAAAGCATGTCCACTCTTCTTTTTTTTTTTTTCAACAAAGCGAATAATTCACTCTCCACTGAATAGCTCTGTATCATAAAGTACCAAAGTGCTGACATATTAAGTTGTATCTACATTATTAAACTAGTTGGTGGACGTTAATACTATAATCCATACTGCAGACATTAAACCTCAACCATAAAGATTAGTAAAGAATTAATATTGTCACATCGAGACTGAAACCTTAACACTCCAGCCATAAATATTTCTGAAGGAGATGAAAAACAATTAGCATAAATACCAAAGAAGGGCAAGAACACCTGTTCTTTTTCAGGGCGATAAGCATTTTATTGTTCTCTATTTAAAATGTAATGACCTGTGTAATTACAGTAATATTACATTGTATTGCAAGGGCTTGGAATGTCACACTTTGAAAAGTGTTGTCAAAACAATTGGAGGGAGGGAAAAAAAAAAAAAGGACCACCATTAACCCTTCACACCCCAAGATCTCCAGCTTTTGTATTAGGAAGGATTACGTTGTTTGATTCAGTAGATAAAGGAAAACATCAATTTTTCAAGTCAATTAAAGAAAAATGTTTCTGCCAAAACATAAAAATCAAGGCGAGGGGGCTGCTCTCCACCACAGCTATTCCCAACTCTCAAACTTCAGGACCAAACACAAGCTTATCCCTACAGTCTCACTCAGCCAGCAACAATTTAGGGGAAAGGAAGATGCAACAGCACTAGCAAAAATAAGAGCATCTGCCAGCAGGGTTTTCTCAAATCACAGTGCATCTATTTGCTTACCAAAAGCATTAACTAAGCTCCAAATTTAAGCTAAAAATTAAGTACACCACTTCTACATTTTCCAACTCTGGAAGGAAAACAATCTCCTCTATTATCCCTAACATGCAGCTACCCCAGTCCCTCTGCAAGTGCAGGGATGGAACTGGTGCTCTCAGATGTGTCACTTCATTACTATTTGACTAGATCTCTACTTAAAAACATCTATTCTTACAGGCAAGCCACAGTATTCTATCAATAGATAAGCATGCAAAAAAATCTTTGATTTTTAAAAATAAAATTATTCCTATTAAGCCTGATAAAGAGTTCACAGTATTTACAGCATTATCCTTGAGAAAAGATTATTCATCATAAGCAGATTTTATGATACTTCGTAATTCTTCACATTCCTGAAGCAGTAAATGAGAAATTGCTGCCCACAAGTTTGCTCTTGAACAGACAATTACAGGTACATTTAAAAAACACAATAAACCCACTACACCCCCAAATAAAACAAAAAAAAATTCCAGGAAAAAAAAAAAGCCACAACAAAAAAACCACACCCACAGACTTTTAAGACTGTACAACAGCAAAAGGAAAAGAAAAACAATTCTGCTACGTATCTGCATCACCTCTTTACCTTGCATGCTCTGACACTCAATAAATATGGCTCCAGGAAAAACTACATAAATAAAAATAAAATTCGTAATTATGCAGAAGCACCTATACCTTTCCAACGTGTACTTAAAAATAAAATAAAATCAAACAGGAGAGAGAAAGATCTAGTTCATCTGGAATTGAAAGCTGGTACAGCAGAGAACTAGAATCCACCTAAAAATAGTGTGTGACAGACAACAGCTATCCCGTTGAATCTGTATAATATTCTGCTCTCAGGCCTAAATAAACAACTTTAATTTTTCCTGGCTATAATTAAGTGGCAGGCAAACAAACAAGCATACGGAATGTGAAAGAATAAGGTTAAGAAGATAGGAGAAGGTTGCTGGAGCCTGGGTGTGGAAATAAGAAAATTGCCTATTGAGTGTGGAAATATCCTTTCAGAATTCATCTGATAACACAAGCAGGCCACCTGCTATACCAACAATAAACCAACCTGTAAGCTTTTGTACAGCACCTTTAATTCACACGAACCCAACATTCCTATGGAGGCCTTTTTTAACTGTGGGGGAGCAAGGGGAGGAAGAATACTCCAGGAGAGCTAACTGCTGGGGGATCCTATCACCACATGCCGAGGGAAAAGAGATCTGTAATAAAGGTAATGAGGAAAAAAGAACTGTAGCTGTTGTAAGAAAAATGCTTTAAGAAAAAGGCAGTAGAGGTGTGCTTCCTATTAGCCTACACTTGGAACAGTGGAAAGCATTGAAGGTAAAAATGAGGGGAAAAAAAAAGGAATACAAAGCTTCATAATTCATAACAAAGTGATTTGGAACAAAGATTGTTTTGCCATCTGGATTCTGGTACTTATGGAATTTGGAATTTATCACCATCATCCATATACATGTGGGTGACCGGATTCAAAAGAAAAAATATAATGCATTCAGCCCCTGAATTCCCCTCCCCATCATTACAATTGCAAACTGCAATCACCCCTCTGCTACTGTCCCAGAAATCACCTCCTCGCAAAAAGAGCCTCACAAGCTTCCAAAATAAAACCCTGCCACAGCCCTAAACATATGCAAAGTCAGAAAACCTTCCTCACAACCTCCCTGTCACTCTACATTTACTAATCTGTGTCTACTGACATTTTACTAAGTGAAAACAAGACTGACCCGATGTTTAATATTTTAATGCTTTAAAACACTTGTAGATCTGATATACTGAAGTTGTCCAAGCCCTCAGTCATTAGTACGGCTTCAACATCTACCCAACAGTAGATCTATTATTGTAAATCGCTATCTCGTGTTACCACAAGGAAAAAAAAAAGTGTATAAACACACATGGTGATGGTGGGGACGCTTCAGATTCAGAAACAGCCAGAAGAAACAAAACAGCAATGCTAAAACCATCGGTAGGAATAGATGGTGTTTGGAAGTCCCAGTGGGTTTAACCGTTTAGAATGAAAAATTTTTAAAACTCTTTAAAAAAGGAAAGAAAAGGTGACACTTGAGAAATCTGATGTCAGCGCAGAGCACACCGCGGGTGACGCTACGGGAAAACAGCTGGGACTACAAACCCACCAGCAGCCCCCAAAGTTCCCGGGCATCTAGGCTAAACCTCGTTCTAGCTGCAGGTACACGCAGACCTGCACGCCCCAGCCAGTGAACCCCGAGTTAGGGGCGAAAAAAAAAAAAAAAAAAGGCAAAAAAACCCCAACAACAAAAAACCGGACGCTTTCAGCAAATTGTTTTCCTGCCAGCATACTTCCAAGAGGAATTTTGCTCGACTTGTCTGATTATTTTTTGCGCTGCTGTTGTTGTTGTCAGAGCCAAGCGGGGCGAGTTGTTTCCGGACTCAGCCCTGTGCCCCGAGCGCGGCTCCCCCCGCTCCGCACCGGGACAGAGCCGCTCCCCGGGCACGGCCCCGGCCCCGCCGGGC